>CAIGRB010080726.1:0-11366 GCA_903798255.1 Fraxinus quadrangulata | reverse complement strand
CAAATTGCATGTAATCAAGTAAGTGATATTTAATTTCACTATATTTATTACGAAATTTTATTTTCATACATTTAAAAGTTTTTTTAAAAAATTGTACACGTAACAAATTGTTCGTGTACAATTTTTAACTCCGCCTACTCGAAATAAAAGTAGCCGGTCTCAAGCCCGGATAAAGAAGGAGTGTTTATCTTTTTTTTATATTATTATTATTTTTAAAAAGAAAAATATTTTAGAAAACGTACATTTAAAAAAATGTTTAGAAAATGTTTATATTAGTATATATGTATTTTTTAGGTTGAGTATAGTGTTAAAGAAAATGACAAGCTCGAGAGCCGAGCCAAGAGCTCGCGGGCTGAGCCTAGCTGACATGTGAGTAACGAGTCGTTTGTAATGAGCCACGAGCTTGGCTCACGATGAGCACGAGCCGAGCTTGTGTGGCAATGCCGGCTCGGCCCATTGTCATCCCTAGTACAGAACCAGTTGGATGTAATCTATGATTTCTCATCAGTAGTTCATTATTTTGTTCAGTTACAAGCAAGCAATATATGAGTTCTGAGTACCTTTTGAAACTACGCTCACGATATTACTGCTGCAATAGCACATTCGAGACGTAAAAGGTAGAAAAAACTTTCTCCAACATATTTTCATCAGTTATTTTTTCTCCACACAATGTCAATTTTGAATATATTTTGAATAATTCAGAATTGTACTTACTAACAGTTTTAAAATTTTGCAAACGAAAATGCATCCACTCGTATCAGGCTTTGGAGAAGACTATTGTCCTTTGATCAAATCTTTTTAGTTAATTATTTTTTCCCAAATTTTCAATCCATCGTGAAAATGATGATGAAGGAAGATAAGTACTTTTGTGCTATCCTGTAGGGATTTTTTGTTTCCTTTTTTTATTACCTCTCCCAAATATTTTGAAACAAGATGAATATGAGCATCGAGTACCCATGACAAATAGTTTTTACAAGATATGTCAAGTGCAGCAAACTTAAGTTTTGTGATATTTGTCATTTGATTAAATACACAATAAAGTAAAAAGAAAATATAATTAATTTTGAAAAATATGATTAAACATCAAGTAGTCAATATTAATATGACATAAGTTACGTATTTTCTTTCAGAGATAAACACTAATAATATGTTGTTCGAAATATGTGCTATTTTGAGAACATGTTGTATTTTACTATTGTTTCTTCAAAAGTAATATGTTAATAATCTTTTGAAATATTCAAAAATTATAATTCATGCTTTTAAGGAGCATATAATATTTTTCGAGAATATTAATTATAATATTGTTTTACTTCAAGAGCAACAACAAACTATTTATAATAGATAGATTTATGATTAATATTCTTCTGAAATATTAATTATAAAGTTACGTTACTTCAAGAGCAACAAAATGATAAATTATTAATTTAAAGTTTATAAAATAATATTAAAAAATATAATCATATTAAAGACATAAAGAACATTAATAATCATCATAAATATATACTTTACAATTATTAAAAATATTAGAGCGAAGAGTACATGAATTAATACGTCTAATGTTATAAAGCAAATAGTATTTAATAATTGAGGTATGTGAATTAAATCAAAGAATATCTAATTGCTGCCGCAAATTATTGGCCTATAATAATAATAATAATAATAATTGACACAAATTTGTATAAATCTAATGATTGGGGTAGGAATGTGATTTAATAATCTATATGGCTACGGCGGAATGCATATACATATATATAAAAAAAAAATCTATATATTCCTAAATTAATTTTGGTATACGTAATACGAAAATTACTACATTTACTAGGTCCTTGTTTGACATCTATTTTTTTTTTCATTCTCATTCTCATTCTTCATTTCAATCACAAATTCTATCAATAAAATAATATTACATATAAACCCAAAAATTTTCCTTACTTTTTAACCACACATTCTTCCATCAATCACTATTCCAAAACAAATTATTCCTCCAAAATGGGTGTCAAACAAGGGCTAGATTTGGAAGAATTAAGCGTTCGTACTGATAACGTGTTGTAAAAAGAGAGAAAAAGAGAGAAGAGAATAAAAGTAAATAGATTTTTGTGTATTATAATAAGAAACAAAACTCTATATTTATAGGAAATGATTAAGGATACATATTGTAATAATTTTTAGGATTGTCATTTACTATAATATATATATAGGGCCAAAAAGTTGCCCTGAATCTTAATGGGCTCTGCGCACGCATAAATTAGGTTGTTCTTAGATGTTATCCACGTAAATGACAAAAGATTTTGCGGCTGACAACTAAGCATGAGTAAGTGGACAAACATTTTATACGCAATATTCGAGAGTTCACTCTCACATTCGCAAGCATTAAATAATATTCATTTAAAAAAGAAAATAAAAAGAAACATAGTACATTTATTAATTACGTCCGTTCAATTTTTTCAAATCTATCGTATCAAATGAATGAGTGACAACTGTCGCGTATAGTTGCTTTACCATCAAGAAACGCGTCAGCTTCCCAGAAAGTGCAAGCCAACAATTTCAGTTTTGCTTTCTTCCCTTCCCCATTCGTGTACGTTACACTTCTGAACCATGGTGTGCATCACGCTCAAATCACTCAAATTGTAAATTTATTTCTTATTAGTCCCCATACGTTTAGTTTCAAAATAATCACTCGACTCAAGTTTTTATTTTCTTATTAGTCCCCATACGTTTGGTTTAGTTTCACCTCTTCGTGATCGAAACTGATATTGCATCCTATGTATTAGATAAAACGCGTGACACGGGCATGTTTTACAATTTTCTCTACCAATTAAAATAAAGATTTTGACGGACAATTACTACAATACAAATTTAAATAATTGTATAAATTTTTGTAATTGTCAAAATCAAACTAAACTGAAAAAATCAAGAATGACATAGATTGAATACAATTATATGGTAAAAATCAGTAAACTAAAATTGACTGCTTCAAATGTTAAAACATGCCAATTCACCTAAAACTGGTCCGGTTAGTTGATCCCCTAATTTTTATTTTTATTATATCTTTAATTTTTCCTACCAGTTTGATTCTAGTCAATTTATTGATCCTTTCTTTTTACATTGTTGCTCGAACTGATTTTTAAAACATTGAATTTTTTCATTTCCTACGCAATGATGAAAAATTAAAGTACATGAAATTGATATTGAAAATATTGTCATAAGATTTGAATATTTTGTTGCACGCATGGGACGAGCAATTCATTTTAAAAGTAGAGGGATTTTGAAACAAAACGAAGTTTATTGACTAACATGAAATAAGATTATAAGTGGGGTGACCTCTAGTTAAATATTCCCCGCGCCCCCTCCCCACATCACACTACCCCACCCTGCTCCCATTAATTGCATGCAACCAAACGACGCGTTAAGGCTTAAACCCTTCCCCACCACGGAACCACTCCATATATAAACCCCCTCCATTTTCCACACAAGACTCATACCGTGTATCTAAACCATGGTGTGCATCACGCTCCAGCCCCCCTAAATTTATAGAACTTTTCAATTTCTTGAATTGAATTGAATACCCTTGTAGTGAGAGAAGAAGAACATGCTAGTTTCAGTGTTTCTTGCACTCTTTCTACCATGCGTCGGCATGAGTGCAGTGTTCATGGTCTACATCTGTTTGCTATGGTACGCTGCCAATTCCAACAACCCGGAGTTCCAGACTCCGGTAAAGCCCAGCCAAGGAACGGGTCTCTCCGCCGCGGATCTTGAAAAGCTCCCAAAGGTCACCGGCAAAGATTTGGTTCTGGGCACTGATTGTGCGGTGTGTTTAGATGACATCGAGAGTGATCAACCGGCTAGAATGATTCCCGGTTGCAACCATGGGTTCCATCTAATTTGCGCCGATTCTTGGCTATCTAAGAACCGGATTTGTCCTGTTTGTCGGGCCAAGATTGGGCCCGAACTCCTCAATCCTCCCGAGAGCAATCCCTGCTGATTGTTCAATTCTCTCTTACCCTTTTTTGGCTTTGAAAGTCCATTAGGGTATCAATTACTTTATTTTTGTGTTAAGTTCTGGGGTTTTAATTTGATGACAAGGTTCTTGTAGTAGAACAAATTTTACAGTGTTAATTATTCCATTTTTGTGGTTGCTTCCTTTCATGTATTTTCTCTATTCTTGCACGATTAGCAGTGCCCTAATGGGCGGGAAAGGGATAAAAAAATTATTATTATTATTATTTATCATAAATTAATGTTATTTGTACGTAATTATCAAATTTTAATTTTTAATATAATGTTATGTCATCCAATTTGTACAACAATCTTTAATAATTATGTGTAAGTTACATTATTCAAATTGAAATTGGGAGTACTCCGTCCCCACCTCGAACGACCTCAAATAATCTCGTCTCGTTGCCATTCCTACTCATGACTATTAAAGAATTTTTATTTATTTATTTTGTTTTTGGATGCATCATTAACGCACTAAAAGTTCGTTTGAGAGAGTTTTGAATGAATATGATTGTTTTTGGAAAATGTTTGATTTAAAAGTAAGAAAATTTATGGATTCCATAAAATGTGTGATTAAAAAAGACATCGAAAAAAAAAAGTTTCAAAAATCGCTTTCAAACGAGAATTAAGATAGTCTTAGAATGAGTGAATTGATAGAAGTTCGATTGTCTTGAAGTGAAAATATTATTTGCTCTTATTTATTTGGTGTAGTTAAAAATCATATTTTTAAAAGATTAATAAAAATTGATGAAATGTATGACTAAAATTAACTGTTTACTTAATTTAGATTTTTGTCAACTTCTTAAACTACATCAAATAGAGTGTTAGAATGAGCGACGACTATGTACTCAATTGTGTTGCACTTTCTAAAAAAAGTATATTTATTGAGCAATGTAGGGTGAGATATTTTCTACATGTGTGAAAATACTCGTAGTGAGTGTCGTGATAATATGATCAAAGGTCATTAATTATTTAAAGAGAGATGCTACGTGTACAAATAGTCAAATTCTTAATTAAATGAGTTGTATTTTACAGGGCAAATCTAATTAAGAAAATTTTTAATTATTAAAATGTGTACTTAGATTGTCATTTATATTTCGTGGAATTTCAATTTTAGTAAACAGGGAGCCAACACATTTAACGTTTGTAACCAGGATTTTCATTAATGATTTTTCTTTGAAGAAAAAAATTGTTAAAATAACCTGGCAATCTATTTAAAGAAATATTTCACTAGAAGTCACCCAAGTTATAGATTAATTCAATGTTAGACTCTAAACTTTAGTTATTTCAATTTGATCACCTTGCTTGTAAATTTGATTTGTATCACTCGATAGTCAACGTTAGTCATTGTTTGTCAAAAATGGGGCTCAAACATGCTTATATATTTTCATTTCATTTTTTTAACAATAAAATTCTTGACTTAGCTAACCAATATTCATGACAATGGAAGACTCGAACATAAAATATTAGATTTTTTTTATCACCCAAAAAATACAAGTCGAGTAACATATTCCATTGACCAAATTAACATATCCCGTTGACCAGACTACGAACTTTGTTAACAGTTAGTTGTACACAATATGATCAAATTGAAAATAAAATTTAAGTCGAGACTAATTTGATAATCATCAAGAAACAAACTTATAAATTGGACGCCTTGAATGAAATTTCCTCAATTGATGGATGCTCGATCGGAAAAGCATAGGATGTCGTGAATCTGTGGCTGCTATTTCCAATTTGCAGATTGCAGTTTCCAACTTGTAAATGTAGTTATGTTAGGTGAGTTTTTTCATGTGCAAGTTGACCATTACACAAAAAAGGGTTAAATGCTTGGCACATGCTTGATGGCGATTATTTGAAAAAAAAAAAATCAATGTTTTGAATAATGATTTTTAAGAAAATGGGTGGTTAAAAAGTTGGAATTTTTTTTTAAATTTATATGCAGAATATATTTTTGTGTGAATGTGTTATTGAAAATGAGCATGTACTAATAAACAGGGGCTTAGTTAGTCAACAATTTTTATAATACGTGTAACTTTAATTATCAGAAAAAAAAAGGGTGATGGTCACTAAACTTTCATAATTAAAGTCACTCTTCATTTATGTGTTAGTAAATTGAACAAACTTGTTGAGACATTAAATGATGGTGCTCATGTGGTTAGTGATCATGGTGATATAACTTTGTAAGTTTGGTGATTGAAATGACACATTTTAAAAGTTTGGTCACAAATAATTTTTTTGGACATACTCAACAAAGTTTTTGATCGGAAAACACATTATTTTGATTGGAAGACTTTTTCACAATAACGCAAACAATATTTTCGGCTCAATAAATTAATTTTAACGACACATTACATTAGATCAACTACTTTTCAACCACATATTTCATTTAAATTTATGAAAATCTATAAAACATTTGATTTTAATCCTCATCAATTAGAGCTACAACAAGCAATTTAATTTTTATTTTTTTTAATCGCATTTAGTCACATGAAAATTATCGAAAATTCAATATTCCTAATAAATCATGTGACCCTTATATATCCTTGCATGATCAACTCTAGAAAATTAAATTTTGC
Source organism: Fraxinus quadrangulata (assembly GCA_903798255.1). NCBI lineage: Eukaryota > Viridiplantae > Streptophyta > Magnoliopsida > Lamiales > Oleaceae > Fraxinus > Fraxinus quadrangulata. Next base: position 4,791 of record CAIGRB010080726.1, on the reverse strand, counting down.
CTTTTCAACTTGTAAAGAGGTTAATGGTCATAGAAATTTGAAGCAAGTTATGTTTCACGAAAACCATGTGGCTATTTACTACAAATTTGGAATTGTGAATGATTTTTTCAATAATAACAAAGAGAGATGCTACACTTACGTGGCTCCTTCACAGATTTTTTTCACAGGTAACACACTTGACAATTTTTTATTGATTGTTCGCCCCAAAAAAAAAAAAAGAAAAAAAACAAGCATACAGATGCTGCTAGTGCAACAGCACCGCCAGCAACACCTGTAAGGGGCTTGTGCATTTTCTCATGTACGCAGGAAAAATCCAATAACAAAATTCCGATTTGATATCCATTTTTTAAAACTCATTTTCTCTCCAACTCATTTTCAACAATCCATTTTATGAAATTTATCAATTTTTAAATCAAATATTTAATCCTTTTTTTTTTTTTCAAAATTTAAACTCTGATTTTTAGGTAAACCGTAGTAAAAAATTACAGACCAATTCCTAAGAAACATTCTCAAATTCAAACGCTATAAATACTGCTAAACCTCGGACAGTTGACTACATAGGCAAAATAGCTGCCATGCCCGTGCCGAGTCAAGCTCTAAAACTATTGCATATATTGAACAAAACCACCACAGCATCAATCTTCCAAGCGCATCAAGCCCACGCCCATCTCCTCAAAACAGGCATTTCCAATGTCCCTCGTCACACCACCAAGCTCCTCTCACTCTACGCCAATCACCAATGCTTTTCCGAAGCAGAAAGTCTACTCAATTCGTTTTCAGGACCCGATCTCTTCGCTTTCAGTACTCTTATTTATGCTTATACGAAATTCAACGAATTTAATCGGACGTTGAGATTGTTTTCTGAAATGTTTTGTAATGGGCTCTTTCCTGATGCCCACATTTTGCCCAGTGTCATTAAGGCTTGTTCTGGATTGTCGGTTCTTGAAATAGGGAAACAAGTTCATGGGTTTGGTTTGACATCTGGACTTACTTTAGATTCTTTTGTCGAGTCATCTCTTATACATTTTTATGTGAAGTGTAATGAACTGGTTGATGCTCATAAAGTGTTTGATAACATGGTTGAGAGGGATATGGTTTCTTGGAGTGCCTTGGCTGCTGGGTATGCGAGAAAAGGGGATGTGGTTAGTGCGAAAAAACTGTTTGAGGAGGGGAAGAAACTGGGGTTTGTGCCTAATTCAGTGTCGTGGAATGGTATGATTGCGGGGTTTAATCAGAGCGGCTGTTTTGTGGATGCAGTTTTCATGTTTCATGGGATGCATTTAGGCGGTTTTAAGTCTGATGGCACTAGTATCTCTAGTGTTCTTCCTGCAATAGGTGACTTGAGGGATTTAAATATGGGCATTCAGGTTCATGGGCATGTGATCAAGATGGGGTTTGGAGTGGATAAGTGTATTGTTAGCGCACTTATTGATATGTACAGCAAGTGCGAATGTGCTCCAGAGATGTCACAAGTGTTTGAAGAAATGGATCTAGTGGACTTGGGTGCTTGCAATGCGTTGATTTCTGGGCTTTCACGAAATGGTCTCGTTGATGAGGCATTGAAGGTATTTAAAGAATTTCAGGGCCAGATGATGGAACTGAATGTTGTTTCATGGACTTCCATGATTGCTTGTTGCTCACAGCATGGTAAAGATATTGAGGCTTTGGAGCTATTCAGATCAATGCAGGTGGCAGGGGTAAAACCAAATTCTGTAACCATTCCTTGTGTGCTACCCGCTTGTGGCAATGTAGCAGCATTAACACATGGGAAGGCTGCACACTGCTTCTCTCTCAGAAGGGAGTTTTCTGATGATGTGTATGTGGGCAGTGCGATGATTGATATGTATGCCAATTGTGGACGGATCCAAATAGCCAGGTGCTGTTTCGATAGGATGCCTGTGCGCAATGTGGTTTCTTGGAATGCAATGATGGGTGGATATGCAATGCATGGAATGGCAAAGGAAGCCATTGAAATCTTTCACCAGATGCAGCAGTGTGGGCAGAAACCTGACCTTGTTAGTTTCACTAGCCTCTTATCTGCATGTAGCCAAAGTGGCCTTACAGATGAAGGGCATCGTTACTTTGAAAGCATGTCTAGGGATTATGGTATTGAAGCTAGAGTGGAGCATTATGCTTGCATTGTAAGCCTTCTTGGACGTGCTGGAAAGCTCAAAGAAGCTTATTCCATAATCAGGAAAATGCCATTTGAGCCTGATGCTTGTGTCTGGGGTGCTTTATTGAGTTCTTGTAGAGTTCACCACAACATGAGTTTGGGGGAGGTTGCTGCCAAGAAATTATTTGAATTAGAACCACATAATCCTGGGAATTACATTCTATTATCCAATATTTACGCATCTAAAGGGAAGTGGAATGAAATGGATAAAGTTAGGAATATTATGAGAGGCATGGGGCTGAGGAAGAACCCTGGCTGCAGTTGGATTGAGGTCAAAAACAAGGTGCACATGCTTTTAGCAGGGGATAAATCACTTCCTCAAATGGTCCAAATTATGAACAAGTTAAACGAACTGAGCATGGAAATGAAGAAATCAGGTTATTTGCCACATACCGATTTTGTGCTGCAAGATGTGGAGGAACAAGAGAAAGAGCATATATTATGTGGGCACAGTGAGAAGTTGGCCGTAGTTTTTGGAATTTTAAACACTAATGAAGGGTCTCCTCTCAGAGTTATAAAGAATCTTAGAATTTGTGGAGACTGCCATGCTGTTATAAAATTTATATCTAGATTTGAAAAGAGAGAAATTTATGTTAGAGACACAAATCGCTTTCACCACTTCAAAGATGGTGAATGCTCCTGTGGGGATTATTGGTGATTTCAGGAGCACCTAGTACATCTAGTGCTTAAATTATAGTACCCCTTTTTACTTGGAGCTTCTTCGCCTGATGAACAGAGACTCTCTGTTGAGCTTGTCATCAAGGACGTGTGATCTTTCTTTGAATCTTTAAATGATTTGTAAGATATCCCAACATATTTGAGCTTTCATAGTTTTAATTTGTTGATATTTGTTTCTTTTTTGTTAAAATTTCAATTTCACCAACCTTTTCAAGTTACTGTCCATCCAGAAAATTCATTTGGGGTTTCTTTGCCAGATAAACAGAGTCCACACTATCTGTTGAGCTTGTTACCAAGGACTTCTGATCTCAGAACATCTGGCTTCGAATTATCAAATGATTTGTAAGTTGTCCCAGTATATTTGAGCTTTCCTAGCTTTAAATTATTGATGTTTTTTTCTCTGTTATAATTTTAAATTCACCGGCCTTTTCAGATTAAGTCTCTCTGGTAGTTTTTCTCATCTTTGTCCATCTTGCAAATTCAATTGAAGTTTTCTTCCGTGTATTTCGCTTCTGAGAAAGGCGTTTATATTTTTATATCACACAATGTGGTTATCCAGGGAAGCAGAACCCCAGTCAGATTGCAAATTGGTGATTTGTGGCAAAATTCAGAGTTTCTGCGTGAATAAACCTGGTGTCGTGCACACTAGTTCGCACATTGCCAATGATCTTGCTATCTGAATGCTGTAATACGAATTTGTGACTGTAGTGAGACTCAATAGTCAATACGTTTCCAAGTCTCAATTTATATCCATTCTCGTAAGTTTTTTCTTGCTTGAATTATCATTAGATGCTCAATGGTCTCGAATGAAGTTAAAATTTCGCGAGATTGTTCTTTCTAATTTGAAACCACAAGTTACAGATGACATTTATTTCTGCTTCCAGGATGATGTTGACAAGCACTGGACTGCAGATTACATTGAATTTCGGAAAATTCTACTTGTCTGAACTATTCATTTCCAGAATAAAAAACAGACAGTAGATTTCCAAATATATCCTCTTATATAGAATTTGCAACCAAAGCCACTATAAGAATATAGAAACCATAATCAAGTTCCCAAAATTTATGAACTCAGAATCTTTGATAAATTTAACTCCAAATATTATACAAGATTTTATTGATCTAAGAACTACAACATATAGTAAATTAAATTACCAAATAGAAGATTTAAAAGAATTTTTTACAGAATAATTAGACCCTAAATTAAAATGTAAAAATACTTATATAGTCAATCAAGCAATAAAATTAGAAAAAAGATATACAAAAAATGATTTTCGACTTAGAAAGAAGGATTGACGAACTAGATATAATTATTGAAGAAAAAACTTTAACAAAATATAGTCAATTTTATACATTTTATTGTGACCTTTCAAATATTTGTGAATCCATTAAAATAATAGAAAATCTAAAACATTCCGCTGTACTACCCTGAAATTGGTATCAGAGTCAGATCACAAACCTAAAATAAAGATGGATATAGTAAATGAAGAAAATATAATTGAAGAATTTTTAAAAAATGTTGAAAAATATAAAAAAATCAAGTTATCCTTATTTATCTAAAAAAGTACAAATGAAAGCTTTGAAAATATACATAAAAGATTAGAAAATCTAGAATATAATATATAAATAGGAAATGCTCTTTTAGATAACAATCTTAAGGGAAAAGATAAAATTATAATTAACCCACCTCAAGATTTCAGGATAANTTGGAGAAGAATATAAAGAATATAAAAGACAGTTAGAAGAATTAACTGAAAAAATAGAAAATACGAAGATGAACACAAATCCATCATCTAGTCATAACATAAAAATAGAATTTAGTAATCATGAAGAGTATGAATATCCTGATGGTACACAAATACCTAATAAGGAAGGTACTAATCAATATAGAAAAAGATAAAACTATTGAAACATGAGTAAAAAGTACAGACTTAGCTATA
>CAIGRB010080691.1:0-14725 GCA_903798255.1 Fraxinus quadrangulata | reverse complement strand
GTCTATATCAATATATAGTTTTATTTCTTTACAAATGTTTTGCAATAATAATCCAATTACACTATCATACAACGCTAATAGTACCTTCAAAATAACACAACCCGTGCATCGCGCGGCTTAAAACTAGTATAATATGAGAGAAAGAATTCTAGTAACTAAAAGAATAAGAAGACTTTTTTACTTTCGGACGATGCTTGCTCAAGATAGGAAGATACGTTGAAATGAAAACTAATTGTACTCATTAAAGAATAATGAAATCAAATTAACCACTAACAGACAACCAGAGCATTTAACATATTACATCGTTATCTCACTTATCTCATTCCAAAATAAAGACAAGATTACTATTGTAAATAATGAAATAGAGTATTCGATATCACTATACTTATCCTTGCAATTGTGCAATTAATGTGTTCAGGACACAAAATAGAACAAGAGATGCAGTATATATCAACATGATGTGATATAAACAATTTATGTCAAATCTCTACAAAGCATCCATCAAATAATCGTGTTCACCACGTTGCTAGATACGTGAAATGCTAATGAAATGTTTATTCGTGATTATCATAGGTTTTATATGTTCATATACACTATTTTAAAAATCCAGTTGAAGGAAACTATAGACATGACATTACCTTTCATTTTTTTAGTTTGCAGTTCAGCTCCAAAAAATGTTCCTCAGAATTATAGTGACCCGAGTGATGAAAACATCTCTTCAGAAACTTTTCCATTTTGTCTTGATAGTTCTCTCTGTAAGCCATCACCAAAATAACTAAATAAAAAATGAAAAAACTATCTAATAATTCAAATGATTTAACAAAAATCCATGCCTTTCATCAATTCTGCAAGTTAAGGTTTTGCTTATCATGTTTTCAGTTCCTCATCAGTCATCTTAGTCCAAGCATAACCATAAATGACAAAATTCTGCATTAATACAAATGAAAGAAAAATCATAAAAAGAGAAAGGTAACGCCCTAATCAGTATTAGCGGACTCCAAAGCTAAGACATGATATATTTTCTAATAATTTAAATTTCTTTCGAACTTTAGGCAAAAAACATGTGGAAGTATATGAAGAATTGAAGAAAAAACTCGGATAGCGAATCTTCTTAATAAAGAGTAAAAAGTGCACTTCCTGTACAAGTACATGTGATTGAGAAATTTATTGGAACATAATATTTTATATGCGTCTATCTACTTAAAGTTAAAAATCACGAGTCAAAGTAGATCTAGATTGATCAAGCAAGAGTAAAGTAAAAACTTTTGTCAGAGTATATATCACCGAAGAAGGATATTCAATTTGGTTTCAAAAAAGGTAAACGAAGATGTCAAACATCAAAACTACTCATGAAGGTTATAGTTCTACAGATGTATGAATGAAATAATCTCCTTGTACACAATGTTCTTAGTACATGTATTGTGTAAATTCTTAGTGTTTGATGGTTGAAGTAAAACTTTTATAGATGTACTTGTTTTTGCTCTTGATAACGCTACATAAAGCTAATCATGACATAAAACTGATTCTGGAAGATACAAACCAATGAAATTAAGTGTTTGACCCTGTGTTTTGTTTATCGTCATTGCAAAGNAAAGCATGGCCTAATTGAAAATTGAGTTCTTTTAAATGGAAATGAGTTTCGATCACTTTTAAGAGGTATAAAAGGGATTCTCAGTAAGAAAATATGTTTTCCACAATATTCGCCAGTAGTGATTTCGGCAAGAATTACGTTTTTTACAAATTTTCGACAAGTAAGGTGTGTCCCGTTGCATAACCCTCCAGAAGGATTGAAATTTCGCAATAATATCATATGACAATTTACATTAAACTTCAATTCATGTGATGGAATACCATTTGAGGTCAAACTATTCAAGAAGTCTTCCTGTTGGATTTGTTCTGATTTGTCAATTACTTCATCAAAATTGTAGTATGTGTAAAATTCACCGGAAATATGTTCGAGCAAAATTTTGTTAATATGATCAACACATTCGTTTTTAGGCGTAAGAATAACTCCATTTTCCATGAGATGTAAATTATCGGCATATGATTCTATGTTTGGAAAAAACAGGACGTATTAAATTTTTTAACGATGTAATTTCATCCTCAAATGGCAAAACTATACTGTTTGGAAGCTTAATGCACTTATATGTATGTTCTCGCTCTGTTCCATTTCCAATTCTAAGCAAGTAACCACAAAATTTGGGATCCAACTTCGCCCTCATATTCTCAACTAATGGTAGATGTAAATACAAAGGCCATAGGTAAGAGAATACTAATGTAGCTTTCATTATGTCTTTTTTTTTCCTTTCTGTATGACTGGAAGAACTTGTCGAAAATATCCTCCAAAAACTACCACTTTACCACCAAAAGGCAATTACAATCTATAATATCTCTAAGCATTGTATCTACAGCTTCAATGGCACAATGATTTACTGTGGTTGCTTCATCCCAAATTATTAATCTGGACATTTTCAACAAAGTTCCTAATGACGATTGCTTGCTAACATTGCAACTAATTTCACCAATTGTTTCCAAATGAATTTTAAATCTTGAATGAGCTATTCTACCTCCAGGTAATAAAGATACAAATACTCCAGAAGATGTAGTTGCCAAAGCTATTAAATTTTGAGACCTCACACCAGTTAAGAGTGCTTTATATAAAAAAAATTGCCTGTCCCACCTGGACCGTTGATGAAGAAAGCATCACTTGATTCCCATTTTACTTTTTCCATAATTGTATCATACATAAATTGTTGTTTGCCATTTAAGGTTGTTGTATCAGCATAGCCCCCTTGAACATCCAAATTAGTTGTCTCTTCCGCGATCATTCTTCTCATTTATATTTACATTGAACGCCACCATTTCGTAGTCATTTATGTTTTTACCCAACGATTCTAAAACAAAGCTAAGATCCTCTAAAGCTCGTAGTTCAGCAACCTCCACAGGTATATTTTCATGTACATAACAATCAATCATATAAGCCTTGAATTTATCCCATGGCAACTTTGGATGATTAGGGTTGCAAAGCGTAAGAACTGTAGCAAAAAGACGTCTTAAAGAAAATGACATTTCGTAAACAATAGCTTCAGATAAACATTCTTCACAATGGTTGTCTCCACTTAATAGACCATGTAGAAGTGTAGCTTCTCGATAAGTTGTAGTACTTACCCCATTTGAAGTTCTTAAATATTGAAATGATGTTGGCCCTCAAATATGATTAAGAAGAATGCGGAGAAAATAACAGTCTTCTTCAGAAGGATTTGCTGTGACAATTCGTCCTATAACAATTTGTTTTGTTCTCGGAGTCCAAATCTTCGTATTTTTATTCCAAACAAAATGTGTAGGGAAATCCCGATACAACAATGTTCGAGCAAACTCGTTTACTTCATTCATTCGAAAAAATTCTATCAACATTGTTCTCCTCATATTTTCATTGCTAATAACAGTAGATAAATTATCCTTCCCATTGTATGTTACTTGTTGGTGATTTTCATATGAAGTTGTAATGAATAAACAATAGGACAAATTTCTGCCAAATTGAAAGAAAAAATCCTCCACATAGCTTCAGGTAGAGATATCCATCTGGCAGATTGGTAAGCAAAGATTTCGTCAATTTCTTTTTCTGTTTCATTTGTGTGAATTGAGAAATTAATATGATAATGTCCTTTGTACACATATTTGTACAAATATTTTATAGTTTTAATATAAGAACATACTTCAACATTAATGTGACAGTCACATTTTGCACTTAAATAAGGATTGTACGGTACGACACATCGATTGTCTAACATCTGACCTCTAACTTTAACAGGAATGCCATTATCACAACGCTTATACAACGGGTATGAGTTTTGACTGAATATAGTAGTGTTACAATAATCTCTAGGATATTTACTTTTACAACCTCCATTTGCCTCCATACATACTTTCTTTGGATTTAGATTTCCACAAGGACCATGCATATTGTATTTAACAATAACAGAATGAAGATGAGAACATTTGTTTTTGTCAGGAATTTTACAGGACACTATCCTATCAATGTCTTCAACACAAGAAATTTTGTGACCACATTTGAAAATTAATAATAGATGTGCATGAGGAAGCCCTCTTTTTGAAATTTAGTCACATATATATGCGCAACAACAAGGCCTAAGACATTTTTTTTTGTATAAATCATTTTTTAACACTTATAATTTTGCTCTAAATATACGTGCAATTAGATCCGGTCGATTTTGAACTTCATCATCATGTCTTAGTTCTTCCCTAATCTCTGGCCAATTTGGATGACATGTTATAGTCAAAAATATATCTGATTTTCCATAAAGTTGTACAATGGCCATTGCATCAATATATCTCCTTAACATATCTCTAGGTCCACATGTAAAGGATTGTGCTAAAACAAATTTTCTTCCAATTTTGTACCCTTTTGTTTCTCTATTTTGAACACTGTCTACAATCCCTTGATAAAGTTCAGTACGAATTTGCTTTTGATTATTACGAAAATAGTCTAACCTAGTATTTTCAATCTTAACATAAATATCTACAACATATTGTTGAAACAGTCTACCACTGTGAAGCAATATAGACATACCAGAAGGCCTAATTTGTAACTTGTACGAATATTATTCTCGACAAGAAATATGAGACTGTTTCTTAGTTCCATTAAGCACTGCATGATGGAAAACCAATTTTAGTATTCATTTATAACATTTATATTTACATTGAAAAAGTTAGAAAATATACTAAAAGGTATATTTGCAAACCTTGATCTTCTTTTTCGATAATTTGATATGCAGAATTAATTGTGCTAGCAAAAGCATCAAAATTGGGCAAATCCTGAGTCTGAAAGTATGTGCTTTTATATCTATCAATGCCATCATGCCAACCAGATTACTCATATAGGAAAAGCAAAAGATATTGCAAAGGATCATAACAACCATAGTTATAATGAACCCTATGCGAATCACCATAATGCCCGTATATAGTAATATCACGAATGTGAGCATTTGCATTTTCATCATCTTCAATCCATACAGCAGCTACTTGATACGTCGTAGGAGTATTGAAGACTCTTTGATCAAGTCTCGGGTCACATCTTATATGTATTTGATAGTCGTGCAAGTTAGCTATATTACTTAAAGACCTAAAAAATCTACTGTATGGATTTATTTTCAGGATTTCAATTAAAATCATCAAAGTAGATTCAACAAAGTTTTCTGAAATTTTCATATGATTCTCAAGTTCATTATTTGTATCGTAAAAATATAACTACATATAACAAGACGTATTATTCTCTGGAATAAGTTGATTTACATAATGATATACTTGCCCTTGAACTCTAAATATGTATATACCTCTGTATGCTTTAAAGAGTTCTTTGTCGTACTTTACACCAAATGAAGTGAATGCAAAATTGTTATTATATCCCCTTACAATTTTTTGAATTCCATACATTTAGGTTTTTTAGAAGTAAACAAGTTGAATAGTTCAATTGGTGAATCAGACATAAAGCTTAACTTTTCCATCGGAGCAACAGAAGCCTTTACTTTATTTATAAAAATTTTGTGCACCACAATGTTCACAGTAGGTACATGTCGGTCATACATATGCAGTAATTAGTACGTTGAATAGGGTAGAATTTCCTGGAAATTCAGAATTGGAAATATTAGTCGTTGATTCATTTGAAGTCGAAGCTTCAGAATGATGATGTATTGTAGATTTGTGCACATGAGCAACACCTAAAGTATTATTTACAGTTAACATATGGTCAATTATCCTTTTGCGATGACTAACTCGATTTCACCGATCCCTATGTCTTTGATTTTGTTGTTGGCGAATGAAGGCGTTGTAGGATTCATTTGTACTAGAAAATAGTTTCAGTGTAACGAACATTAGGCTCTCCAGCAGCGAACATTTTCGAATTATCTATCGAAACAATAAGATAAATTATCAGATACTTGGAGCCCAAAGTAAACAACATAGGAACCAAAAAGAAAGAAAAAACCATTTACACATACGTTAGATCATACTAAAAATAAACTTTACAATAGACAAAATTGTTTACACAAAACAGTGGAAGGTATGTTCAACTATTCACATAGTGGAAGGTATGTTCAACTATTCACATTATATCTGAACAATGTTACAATTAATGTAACATAAATTGACCCTTGTAAAACAACAACCCACGCACGTCGAAACTCCAGCAAAAACAAATTCTTCAAATAGAATTTCACCAAAACCACATATATCTAACAAAAATAAAGAAATTAATACATCATTTTTATTCATGCCAAGGTACACGAACAAACAGAAACCCACGGAAAAACAAAAGAAAACATATAGGACCTATTCGACCAGCATTTTTTTGTCAAAACACATTTTAAAATAGTGATTTGATGAAGAATGTGTGGTAAAAAATAAGAAAAAAGTTTTGGATTTACATGTAACATTATTTTATTAAAGAATGCATGGTTGGAAAGAAGAGGGGAACATATATTTTGGAATTAATAGGGATCAAACATGCTCATAATTAACAGGAAATTTAGAATCTTGTACGAAAGTTGTTGATTTTTTTTAAAAAAAATTACTACTTAAGGACAAATATACCATCAAAAGAAGGAACCACATAATAAATTCAATTTGAAAAGGAAACACACAAAAGAAGTTAAAATTCACACCTAAGCAAAAGACAAAACAAAGCACAAACAATGTTAGAAAAACAAATCAATAGGGAAAAATCACAGGATAAATAAAAAGAACAAAAACAATCATAAATTAATTATTAAAGCAAAAATTAATGCAAAGAACCTGTATGGTTAATTTTCTGTTAAAAAAATAAAATTAGCAAATTAGACTTCTAAAAACAAAAAAGAAGGGAAAATAGAAAATAACAATGCATAGTACCTGTGAATATGAAGAAAAGAAATTGTGGTATAGATGCACTACGATTGAAGCTGACAATGAACCTGAGATTAGGAACAAAAAAAGAAAATTAATAAAATTCCATATAATAATCCATGAATCCCTATATTTACCAAAAATAAACAGTTAGACGTGCCATTCAAAATATAAAATATGTATGAGAAGTATGTATTAACAATTTAAATTATAAATAGATAAGAATTAGTAGAGGATAGTTGGCACATGACCAGTGCTACTTTACTATCTTACTATCTTCATCGTGTGCAAGTAATATTCAGAATTTTAAAAGAGATGAACTAAGGCAATCCATTTGCTAATACTCAGATTTGAAAAACTGATACTAACATTAACTGTATTCCAATAATAATAAAAAAAATTCCCGCGCTGCGTGGACACTGGTGTCCGCACTATTCATTAAATATCTCTCGCAGATGACTTCTCTATCCACTTTCATCCTCATTCGCTTGTTTTTCCTTCCGATTTATCCTTCTTCTTTGTACGAGTCTTCACTTTTCCTACGAAGTGTTGAAAGAAAAAAATAAAAATAAAAAAAACCCCGCACAGTGCGGAGTACAGCGTGGAGTGCGGTGTCCACGCTGTGCGAACACTGGTTAATCAACTCCAATAGAGGTAAGCATGTGACAATAAACATAAAAAGATGAGATGAAACAACTTACATTACATGGACGTTTTTAGTCACATCCAAGGCAGAATTATCCCCCTCATGAGAAACTCTGCTTATAAACCGCAATAAGCATATGGAGATGAGATTGTTGACGTCGAAAATGGGTTCTTGTGAGAACTTATCGAGTGTGAGTTATTTTTCTCAAACGTGCTAGATGCCTGACTGTAATTCTAGAAAGAAGGAGATTGCCCAAATGTATAATTTGATGTGAACCTGGGAAGTAATATGGCACAAAAGATCCATGGTAAGCCGAACATATACAAGTGAATGGACATTCCTCACCCCTAAACTTTTAGACCCACCTATAAATAATATTTTCCCATATGTCAATATCTTTGTCAATAAGGTATATATATAAAAAATCCGTGCTCCATTGACACGGTATCCGTTTGTGTCAGCGTAAACCCATAGAAAAAAAAACCATCGTAATTGTTAGGACTGTTTAAAAGAAAAAAATTTCCCGCCGCAGACAAGGTGTCCGTTTGTGTCCGAATTTGATTTGATTTTCTCTTTTTCTCCAAGAAAAGTAATTAAATAAACACAGGCTGTCAAAAACTTAATATCTGTTAAGCATTTAAACCCAAATGAAATGTCAATCAATGAAAACATTAACTATGTTTGTATGTGAAAGAGAGATAGATCAAGTGCATTTGAAGTATCAAAAATTAACAAAATTTATTTATTTGTTTTATTGTTGTTATGCAAATCACTCGTCACTTCGAAATGGGAATTGACCTATCTAGGTTGCGGGGTCTAGACGACAGCGGGGGCTCGGGGGCAACACCCCAAAAGGCAGGGATCGATCAGTAAGTCAGGTCGCGGAGGTCGAGGGGAAGCGTCCCTCGTAGGAGTTCGGGGGCAACGCCCCTGACGGGGATCGACCTAATTTTTATATGTATGCAATTGAATGTTTTGTAATATTTTTGAATTAAATTATTAATAAGTGAAATTATATTTAGTTCGTGTAAAATGTAATTAAGTAGAATTTTTTGCAAAAAATAAAAAATAAAAATATTCCGGACATGGTGTCTCCGCGTTGTGCGGTATCGAGTCGTGTCTCCGAACAGCGTGGAGACACGAACTACAGCGCGGAGATTGTGTCTATTTTTTTTCTTTCGGTTAAATAACAATTAATATATTTACCAGAATATTTTTTTCAGTGTGTAGTTGTGTCCTTGGTGTGTCTGCAAATTTGTTTGTGCTGCAAATTTCTTAGCCCAGAGACACATCGGGTGCTTGCTTTGCACCACTTGTGGAAGTTTTACTCAATGATACCTGGTTGGAACTTCTGTAGAGGTGGTTCTTTGCACAATTGTTTGCTTGAAGGGGAGAGGCAGTAGATTTGATTGCATTATAAATTGGAAAGAACATTTCTCGTTTCTTTGATTGTTTCTTCTTCATCCTTTTTTCTATGTGATATTGGCAGTTTGAGATTGGATTCTCCACGAAATCTCAGATTTGGAGATATTTCGTGTCTCTGTGTCTCAACAAAGACACACCATGTCTCAGACATAGAATGATGTTCGTCTCTCCGTGGAGACACCGTGTCTCCGCGCTGTACGGAGACATGCACGGAGACACACCGTGTCTTAGGCCGAGACACGGACTCAACGATGTGCAGAGACAGTGTATCCGCATGTCTGCAAAATTTTTATTTCTTAGTTTTTTTGCCTAAAATTCTACTTAATTATAATAATTTAATTCAAAAACATTAGAATCCATACATACACAAAAATCAGAATTCTACAATAACATTTTAATTTTCAACGAACATGCATTTCACATAAAATTTCCCATGTCTATTTGAATTTTTATTCTGAAGAGGAGGAAAAGACAACACAATTTCATCTGATCTAAAGAAAAAAAAGATGCAAAAGTAGCAGAAAGAAATTACAGCAAAATGAATTAAACTTAAAAAATTTATAAAGTCTTTGTAAATTTCAAAAAACTTAAAAAACAACTGCAGTGCAAACCTTTTCAAGGATTTCTCCGTCTCTCTCTCTTTTAAGAAGTTGAAGAAGAAGGTATATACTCTGTTTAAATTCTTTGACAAACCTTTGCTTTTGTTTGTAATGGAGAGGAAAGAAATTGAGGATTAATATGTTATTTTTGGAAATCAGTATAAATAGAAGAGTTGAGATAGGGAAAGTGAAGAAGGAGGAGACACCAGATATTTGTGAAATTGTTATTATTGAGAGTCGGTTCAATTAAAATTGAAAAGAAAAATAGTCAACAATTGTGACTATCACTGTAGGAAAACCAGATCGGGAAAAAAAAAAATGAAGTGTGAAAGCAAAGGTGCACAAATAAACATTAAAACACCCAATCCCCTCTTTTAATAAGAGGAGGATATATTGTTTACTTTGATTATTTATTGCTTTCATGGTTAATTGTTTATTATGTCCTTATTCCATGATATTAATGATTAATCATTAATACATGTTTGTGATTTATATTGCTTTCGAGAGATTTGGTGTAAATTAGTACATAGTAATAAATAACATAGGAATTAAAATAGTTGGACATTACAATAACTGTTGAGTATTATTATACATATATTTTTGAGCGCAATCAAACTTGAATATTTATAAAAAGTTTGTAATATTTATACTTTACATGTAATTATTTTTTATATTTCATTGTAAATTAGAAATTAATTAAAGAAAAATAAAATTAGAATTGATCTATTGATTCAACTAATGACTCGACCAATAAAGTACCATATTGTTTGAATGAATTTCCGTACTGATTTCATAACTATGGTCACATCAATCTTTTTGCATTATATAAAACCATATTTTTTTTCCTTCAATGACCTATTGGTGTGCGATGTTCAATACCAAGCTCAAACTCTTAATTTAATTAAGGAAAAGAATAATCTTTTCCATAGGGTTTAGAATATCTTGAGTATTAAGCAAAAGCCACCAATGAATGAACATCACATTTATTCCAAATTTCAATTTAAAGATTTATTTGAACTCTGCAAGCTAAGAATATTCATGTCCAGTAATGATTTTCTCCTCTCTCTGCAAATTAATTTTCCTTACCCCTCCATATATTCTTTAGTTTCATGCAACAAATATCCTCACAAAATCCTCATATGTTCATTTGTATAAAACAACTTGATTATCCATAACAAGTCCTGCACAAATACTCGGTTGCTCCTCCATGGCTCCTCCACCGCCCCGACCCCGCCACTCACCGCTAGTGCGATGCATTGCTATGGTGTTGCTCGCCCTCGTCGTCGTCGTTGGCCTAGCCGTGCTGATTGTTTGGATCTAACAAAGAAGCTTTGCATTCACCAAACGAGATTTAATATGACACAATTGAAGTAATAGATCACCAAACACGAAGACAAGATTTAAAGTAAAGAAAATACAAGAAAGAATTAATGGAAGAAGAAGATGGTTTTATTATCAACCAATGGAAAGCAATAATGTTTACAATGTAGTAAATTGCTTCCAGAAATATGAAGGGAGTGGCTACATATTTATAGGTGCATACCAAACGATAAAGATGGAAATAATATAAAAAATAATGTGGAATAGAGGAAATAATATTTTTTCAATAAAATCACGTGAAATGAAGGAAACAATATCACGTGAAAATAAGGAAAAATAAGGAAACAATATTTCCCTTTTTCCCAATAAAACAATGTGCAAAGAAGTTAAAATCACGTGAAATAAAGGAAATAATATCACGTGAAAATAATGAAACAATATTTCCCAATATTTTTCCAATAAAACAATGTGCAAAGAAGGAAAAAATATGCTCAAAATATTCCACCTAATTTGGGTCACCAAAACTAACAATCTCTACATTGACACAAATTCCGATGCATTGAACTAAGCATAAAATTTTCTCGACCTCGAAAAATAAATCTGACTGCATCGAAATGATAAAACCCTTCAATAAAAAACTCCAAATCTCTCCAACACAAAAACCGTCTTCCTCTTCCCAAGTATCCAGCATGACACATGAACCACACCTGGTTCCCAAAAATTCCACCATGGAATCAGTCAACCAAATAGTATCCACAAATGATACTCGAACTCACTCACCGAGTTCCCAAAATTCCTCAATGGAATTCACCATCAACCAAACAAGGTAGAAGCACACCATGTAGCAAAATCATCACCAAGTGCTTGAACTGAAGATTGCTTGCTAGACACATCATCTTCAAAAACCACAAAAGCACACACACCCACATCTGGACTGTACCTCTCTTCAGTGAGTCCTTCCCTAGCAATAGAACACAATGGAACTGCTGAAACTGGTGGCAAAGCGGATTACCTATATCAACCAACCTCTCATGAGTAGTGTTCACCAAATTCGACTCAAAGCCATAACCCAATGGTATTGTACCAAACTGAATATCCACCACGGTACGATACATGTCCAAATGTCTTCTAATTGGTTCTGCACGCCCTTGCAAGATGTACAATTGAAACTTTTTCCACTCCTCAAGTACCAGCCGAGCACCACTACAGACCTTCAAGACTCCACATTCACCGAAGAACGTGTACCCTTTTGAATCTAGGGTGCTTAATGAAATGAGGTTATTCCTTAAGTCTAGAACATGTCGAACCTGACCAAGTGTTCTAAACATCCCATCCAATAACCTTAATCTGATTTTCCCAACTCCAGCTATCTTGCAAGATTGGTTATTTCCCATGACAACTCCACCTTGCGTTACCGCCTCATACGCTTCAAACAAGTCCCGAATGGGACACATATGATATGAACAAGCTGAATCCAAAATTCATTCCTCATCAGACTTGGATACAGTATCAGATACGGTCAACACCACAATTTCCTCATTCTCAAAGTTTTTGACAATATTAGTTAGATTGTCTACCATGAGTTGCAGACAAATTACCTTTGTTCTGCAACTTGACACAATCCTTCAAAACGTGCCATTTTCTCTTGCAGTAGAAACAAACCACATTGCTAAACTTCACTCTCGACTTACCTCTCCGATTATCACCATGAGTCACAAGAGCTTGCTCATCCCTCTATGTAGCTCCAACAAGATGCTTCATCTTCTCCTTAGAAAATAGAGCATCATACACATCCTCAACGGGGAGTGTATCGCGACTGTATAAAATTGTGTCTCGAAACACCGAATATGAAGAAGGTAATGGGCATAAAAATCAAGGCAAGATCATCTTCATCATATTTTACCTCTAACGTCTCCAAATCAGCGACAATCTCCTTAAACACGGCCAAATGAGCTTCCACTGAATCTCCATCTGCCATGCGATGAGAATAGAGCCTCTGCTTCAAATGCAACTTACTGGTCAGACTTTTGGTCATACAGAGTTGCTCCAACTTCAACCACAATGCAGCTGCTATCTTCTCCTTCAATACGTCCTAAAGAACGTTGTTAGATAGATGAAGGTGAATCTGAGACAAAGCCTTTCGATCATTCCTTTGCTTCTCCTCTGTTGTCCAAGTTGTGGGCATCTTCTCAAATCCCAACAACGCATCATCTAGATCCATCTGCCCAAACACAAATCTCATCTTTATTTGCCACAAAGAAATTCTTGTACTGCGATCCAAAAGCGGAATATCAAATTGTATTGAAGCCATTGCACAAAAAAAAATCCCAAAAGCAAAACTTCACAAACGCATGGGCATTAATACCACGTGTTAAGATCTAACAAGGAAGCTTTGCATTCACCAAACGAGATTTAATATGGCACAATTGAAGTAATAGATCACCAAACACAAAGACAATATTTAAAGTAAAGAAAATTCAAGAAAGAATTAATGGAAGAAGAAGATGGTTTTATTATCAACCATGGAGAGCAATAATGTTTACAATGTAGTAAATTGCTTCCAGAAATATGAAGGGAATGGCTACATATTTATAGGTGCATACCAAACCATAAAGATGGAAATAATATAAAAAATAATGTGGAATACATGAAATAATATTTTTTCAATAAAATCACGTGAAATAAAGGAAACAGTATCACTTGAAAATAAGGAAACAATATTTCTCTTTTTCCCAATAAAACAATGTGCAAAGAAGGAAAAAATATTATCAAAATATTCCACCTAATTTGGGTCACCAGACCTAACACTGATTACTTGGGTATCAGTAAATCCCAAAAAACTGACATACTCCATTGAACAAGGCTCAATTTCACACTACAACTTAACCAGCAACGCCCACCTCACTGCAAATTTCCATTTCGTTTTACGTGCTAACAATCCCAACAAAAGGGGTTTCGATATACCACGATAGGATTGAGGTTATAGTGTCGTACGAGGGTCAGAAGCTGTCGATCAACAATGTCCCTCCCTTTTATCAGCGACGGCGTAACGTGACGTACCTCGACTTGGATCTTGCTGCGAGAGATGTGTCACTTTACGAAGCAGTGGCAAGGGATCTGACAATGAAGAATGTGGATTTGGGTGTTAAAATAAGAAGCAAAATCAGGTAGAAAGTGGGAGTTTTTAAAATTCATCGCCACTTGAAGATCGAATGTGGGCCTTTGACAGTTCCATTTTCTTCATCAAAGGGAGTTTGAGAGGGTTTTCTGTGATGTTGATCTATAAATTTGTTCTGTTTAGTGTGATTTGTTTAATAATTTTTTATTTTTTAAACGTTGGGTTTTGATTTTTACATTTGATCTTTTTTTTATTTTCTCGATTTTTTAAAATGTTGGTCAAAATATTGGTGTGACATAGCTATGTCAACGAGCCGAGCCGAAAAAAAAGTTCGGGCTCGGCTCGAGCTTTTTTAGGGTGAGCTTTTTGGGCCCAAGCCGAGCCAAGCAAAGACAGGCCAAAAAAGAGGCTCGGCTTGAGCCTTAGTGGGCTAAGCCGGCTCGATTTTTTTTTGTGTAAAATCTATATTTTTTTACTTAAAGAATTTAAAATTTGTACTATTTATATGTGTTACAAATTAAATAAATTATAGCAGTTAAAACTATCCTCCTTTTAAATTATATTTTTTTGAAACTAATCAATTTAAAAACTTACAATATCTTATGCTTGAATCTGCTGAAACTATTCGGCCATTATAATGTCAACTTGTTTTTGAAAACGTAATTCTGAACATTAACATTCCTTCAAACATAATAAAGTCTCAAATATATCTAGATA
>CAIGRB010080690.1:1998-12455 GCA_903798255.1 Fraxinus quadrangulata | reverse complement strand
TATAATGAAAATTTCAACCTGATTTTTGAATATTGATTTTGAAAAGTAGGATTTTGTGTAATTTTTCCGTAACTTTATTACCATTTTTCACTAGGTGATAGACTGAACTAAAAATATCTTAGGATAACTCTCCCTCAAACCTCGCCATTTTCCACAAAAGGGAAGACACAATCATATGTGCCCACCCATTCGGAGAAAGTTGAGTAGGAGCAAGTTTGAAAGAACTAAGAACCTCGCCGAGAAAAGGATAAAATGGAATCCTAAGCCCCATATCCATTTAACCCTTATGGATAGAATTACAATCGAAAGGTGGACAATTCACAGTTTGAAACCATTTGGGATAAACTGGCTCGATGTCCTTGAGATATTAAAATTTGTACCTAATCTCGAGTGGTCTTTCTCAGTAATATTAGAAAATATCTCCGAGGCCTCATAAACTCTAGCTTCATCTTCACTCCCATCAGAACCCTCAGGCTCATCTGTAGGCATGATAGGCTCGTCTCTTAGTTGCAACTTCTCATCCTGCCTACAAATTTGTGGATTTATGCATATGCCAGATGGTAAAACAGACGTTTGAGATATGACACGTGAATAAAGTAAGTTTACAAAAGATAATGATGATGACCCCGCTCTATTGTCCCTAAGCCTAGCATTGGAAGTGTCATCGCTAACAGGCTTGTTCTGAGAATCAATTTGAAAAAACATTCTATGAAATTGATTTCCTAAGTATTTTCATGTGAAAAATCAACGGAATACAACATATACCGATGGAAAGAGAAAAAAAAGGTAGAAAACACGTACCTAGTAGAGGATTGGAAACATTTTAAGAGGAATAGTAATGGATCTTCAGAAAACGTCTTAATGTTTGCTATACAATGGTCGGAGGAAAGTCCTAAACAAAAGGAAGGAAAACACAAATAATCGAATTTCGAAAGAACAAATAATACTAGAAGTATCATACTTATAGCTTATGCAAATAGACCTCAGTCGTTGGATCTTGACATGTCTCATCCTAGCCATTTAAACGAAAACAGCCATTGAATACAAACAAGACACTCAAAATATTTCAAATAGACGGCTCGAATCAGGCTTGTGTGTCAAACGCATTAATTAAGTACGGTACATGCCCCTTGAAACACACAACAGTCTCTTTATACATGCAAACGACTACAATCATGAGCCTTCCCTTTACCGTACCACACATTAGCCGCCATTGGTGAGCAGAATAATTTTACACGTTTAAATCCCTATTTTACTTCAACGGTACTTGATGTAAATAGTTAAGCTTGAACTTTTGGGACTATTATAAATATTTTCCCATGTCATCAAAGTGAGATGTAAATACTCAACTCCGTTTTCGCTAAAAAAAACAACCAATTATTTCTAGGCTTGCATACTGCAACAGATTTTCAAGGAATATACCGTAAAAAAAAATACCTTTTTAGGTTCGCACAACGTAGAACCTAAACATACATCCTAAAACTAATATAAATGATTAGACTCAAATTTAGGAGACTGTTTGTTATCATTTATATTATCGACAATTATCATGATACTATCTAAAGTTCGCTATGCGAATCTATGTTGCTAACAGCATCTACATTTTAAGTTAAAAATCGTCTGCCCATATGCGAACCCAGAAAATGGTTAGTGAGCATGACAATCTGAAGTCTTTATATTCAACCTTAAACATAAACAACGAGCATACGAGGTGAGCGAATGTAAAATTGCAAAGTAATTATATTCTTATTTAACTCCAACTATTCACACCAGCAAAAACCATTATCGAAGCATGCGTGAATAAGAATGTAAAGCCTCTTAAAAATGATTTTACAACTAATGAACGAAGAATGTGGCATGGTGAATAAAACATGAAAAGGATAAAGGATTCAGTTAAAGCGTATCAATCAATTGCTGCCTCATGTCACTAACCGAAAGGACTTAACAACCCTATGGCCTCATAAAAAATGTATAAATAAGCATAATTGGGAACAAAGAAGGATATGAAAAATTGAATACTCTCCTTTCAAACAACAATTTCTCCTAGCTTTTCCACTAAAAAAAAATGTGGCTTTAAGACAAAAGCTTTTGTCACTAATCGTTTGAATTTCATAGGTAAATCGCTTTTAGCGATGGAACCCATTTGTTGGTAGATCAGACAATGAAACCCTAACAGCTAATTTATTGACGATTTTTTTTAGCCGTTGGTAAAACTAACAACAAAAAAATTTGTTGGTGTTTACCAAACACAATTTCCGTAGCTAATTAGCGATGATATTAACACCAACTTTATCAGTCGCAAATTACCTACAAATTGAGTCATTGCTAACCAACAATAAATTTGCGTTGCTATTTTTTGTCGCTAACTTGAATTAAAAATTTTAAAAAAATATGATTATTATATTAATATTTTTTTTCTTGGGGCTTAATATTAAAGTTTAAACTCAAAAAAAAAATAAAAAAATAAAATAAAATATTATATGACGAAGAAGTACATAAAATTGCAAACATAATCATTCATTTCTTAATTCTAAAATTAGAAACTGTATAAAAAACATTACAAGAATAGTTAGTCTTAACTATTGGAGACATATCCATTCATATTATAATTTCGAAAGAAAATGAAAAGAGAATTACAAACAATAGGTAGATCGATTGGTCTTGAATGTTAACTTGACAGTCAACGTAGACATTGTATATTTAATACTTTATTGTTAAACTTACAAACGGATGTTACCATTAATGGATATTTATATTTTTGCAAAAAAATTCAGACGGAATATTTTCCGTTGATAATTATTTAATATATTATAAAATTTGCTTCAAAAGTTTACAGTTGTTGTAAATTATACGTTTATTGGTGAATTACAATTATATCCATATAGCCATTATTATTATTATGATTGTATCTCTAATTCTTTTCTATAAATATGGAACTCTAGTTCCCAATAAAATACACACAAGTATATTGATTTTTCTAATTTTTTTTTTCTATTTTATAACACGTTATCAGCACGAAATTCTAGCCAACTGATTTAATAAAAATTATTCTTTTTTTTTTTTCTATTCAATGTAAGCACGAAGTTATCATTATTCAAAACTAATTTTCTGGATTAAATATCTACTATGTGAAATCGGTTGCACAATTTTCCAAATCATGTCAATTAATTCCACTTATTTGAATTGATCCACTCATCTGGCCCTGTGATACATCCAAGGACAAAGAAGAAATTATGCATCATTTAACCTGTAAAGAATTTCAATTTTATAAAGGTAATTCGAGTTAAATATTTAGTAATGTGTTTATTGTTAATATTCTTTAGTAAGCGCATTCCTAACTATTTAATATTAAAATATTGCATGCTATAATGAAAAATTGTGAAGATTTGATAGCATATTTGTCTCATATTAGCTAGTCTCTGATTATATTTTGTAAGATTTGATATATATTATATTTTTTTCAAGATTTTTTAGATCTTTTAAGTCTTATGATTTAACAGTTTACATGCTCTGAAGAAGCATAAAATTATGTATCAAAATTATAGCATATTATTGTGTTGTTACTCCTAATGAAGTACAACTTTATATACAAGATATTTATAAGAATATTATGACTCTCGAAGAATCATATATTCTATAAATATCAATATTCAAGAAGAATGTTGCGTTGCTTATGAAGAAGCATAAATTTATTACTATTTAGAAGAATATAAAGTCCTTTTCATGAAGAAACACAATTCTGCATATATAATATTCTGCTAGAATATATATGACTCATAAAGAGTTAATGTTTCTAAATAATAGTTTATTATTGTTTCTGAATTAGCTATTATAGTTAATATTCCAACAGAATATTACTTGCTCTTGAATAGCATGAATTATAATTTTCAATACTTCAGAAAAATATTGATATATTACTTTTGAAGAGATAATAGTAAAATATCATTCTTCAAAATAATTATATTTTTACGTGCTCTCGAAGTAACACATATTTATAAGAAAAATATACAATTCAAAATAAGGCCTTTATGGAAATTATATGAGAATAAGTTATGTAACAGCAGAATCACTGCTTCACAAATCTATAAATATTCTAGAAGAATATTTTATGGTCATCCAAAACACAATTTTATCTTATGTTAATATTCTAGTAGACTATTACCTGCTACTGAAGAGTATGACATCACAATTTCAATACTCTATAAAAATATTGACTTATTACTCCAAAAGAAGCATAAGTGTATATAAAATTTAAATACTAGAAGAATAACCAATTGTTATTTAGGACGAAATACGATTCTGATAGTTAAATATTTCAGAAGAATACTTTAGAATTTTTTGAATCAATTTATACAAATCAATATTTTAAAAGAATATCGTGTTGCTCTCGAAGAAACACAATTCTTATTCAAAACTCCAAAAGAGTTAACATTATGAGATATGGGGGGACAAACTTATTACTTTTGGTAATTTGTTCTCCATTAAACACAAAAGATACCTTTAAAGTTTCTAAACTTGTGTGTTAATTAGTATAATTGAATTATCTTATATTGAACCGAAGTTCAATTTGATTATATTATTTGGCATGAGACCATCCCAGAGAAATAATAATGCGAAAAATTAGTAAGAGTTGGAATGGATATTCAACGAACAACCAAAATGTTCTTCAATCTAGTGAATTCACATATTATGTTATAAATTTGTCATTACACATTACTAGTTAATGTTGGAATTAAATTATTATAGCCCATGTTTGACACTCATTCTCCTTAATTTCTTTTTTCTTTCTTGACTTCAACCACACTTTCTTCAAATAAAATAATATTACACACAAATCTAAAACTTTTTATCACTTTTCCACCGCACATTTTCTCATTAATCATTATTCCAAGATTTATATTCCCATTAAAATGGGTGCCAAACACATAATCTTGAAAATTAATTAGGATGATATATGGGGTCACATCACCTCCATGTTAACCATCTATAGATTATTTGTATCTAATAGATATGATACATCTATTATATGATTGAATGGTGTTTACAAGTTGAAGCTTGAGACATTACTGTTCAAATTTTAAATTTTGAGCATAATCTTCAAATTATACAATCAAGACGGAGTGTCTTATCAATGATAGGGGGTCTACATATCAAACTGTTGATAAATATTGATTGGAATGATGATAAATAGTTTAACACAATTGATTGTTAAGTGACTCCAATTAATTTTTTTACCATTACTATTAAGAACAAAGTGCTTTCCATTTCTGTTAAGGAAATGCTATTAAACATCATGCCAATATCAAGTTCTCCATGTAATATTTGGCTTATGGTTAAATTCTAATATTTTTCATTTAATAATTTTTGAAAGCAAAATATATATAATTGCTCTACCGTAGTCCACCAACCATTACAAAACTAATACCCATTCCATTTAGTACTTTACTATCGTCTATAGTCATTCATTGGTTCATCTCCAAGTTTTGATTGGGCGTAATTGCTCCACCACAGTGCACTAAGATGTATATTAAAGAATACTGAGAATACATGTTTAGTTTGAACCCTTTTAAAATATATCAGGCCCTAATGGGTGATATTTTACCATGCAGTTTGCTGACCGTCAATTTGAATGGAGAGTTCTCTTAGTATTGGGGGAGATTAAGGAGTTGAAAATGTTGTATAAATGCATCATTATATTACATAGATCATCGCAAAAGATAATTCGAACCAGAAGTTCAAAAGGCAAGTCATTTAGATGCATTTATTTATCAAAGATATTAACAATATCTCACACTCTAGCTTAAATTCTCCAACTTGAATGCCCATACTAGAAGGACAATCTATTAACATTCTATTAACATTATAATTTATAAATCTGCAAAAATAACGTGGAGTATCGCTCTGATACCCATTTTGAAAAATGACATGATGTTTAGACCCAAGAACACCTAGAGGTATATAATGTGGAATTAATCAATAAAAACAAGTCACTAAATATTGTTTGTAAATGATTAAGTTTAAATGTCAAATTAAATCCTATATCATTCATGCAATATAGATCAAAAACATAAAAGTAAATAATAACAAATTTGGCAACGAAGAAAAACCCCTTGAAGAACTCTTCTCATGGATCAACAACCTACAGTCAAAGTTTGTCAAAAATATTCATTATAAAAGATAACTTACAGGGTCCAGACAAAATTAAACCTTAGTAGACTATGACTATCCAACCTGTAAATCACTGAAAAACCTATTCGATTGTGCTTCTAGCACTTTTTCAGAACTCTATGCTTATTTACTCTCCGCATGAATCACCAAGAGCGAGCTCATTCCTAAGCAATTGGAACTCCAACTATCTCTTCTCAACTTCAGAACTCTGAAAGCTTATTTAAGAAGGTATCGATTTTTGATGTTTGATACTTTGATCTTTTGTGTATTGATCTTGTGGTTGAATCAAAAGAATTATAGATTTTATGTTTGATCTATGGGATGTTCTCTTGAATGAAATTAAGGCTCAACCAATGGCAAAAGATAATTCAGAGATGTTCGTGATGAATTATAACTTGGGTAAGTATAAGATGAAGTGTTTGATATTGTTTACGATTTTAAAACAGGCTGTTTACGTGAATTAGGATTTTTATATAAAACTCATCCACTCGAGGCCAGCAAGTGGTAAGCCATCGCTCAAGTACCTGAGTCGCGCCTAGCAAGCAGCCTTCACATCATTTTCTACTTGAGTGTGCAGTGGGCGAATAGCGAGCGTTTTTGCAGTGATTTCTTCTTTTTGGTTCATCTTCGACATCTTTGAGTCCTTCAAGATCTATACTACAAACCCTGACTCTTTGACTTTAATTGCAATTCAATAACAATGATTTTTAACATGAGAATAGCCAATAACATTGGACCTAACAAATTCATTATTTGACATTTTGTGACAAAATCATTTATTTCAAAATTAAAACCCACACAACCTAACACTATTAACCCAAATACTCAATTTCCAAACTTTAACTCAATAGCTTGGCATACATGTTTTCTAAAATAAATGAAATCAACAGTACAACATGTAAAAGTAAAAGAAAACTAACAATTAAGCACGTAACTAAGTTATATAAACAATGCAAGTAGAACATATGTAACACCAAAAGATGTAACACTATGTGCATCATTAACTTAAAACTAATACATGAAAAGTTGTGAATATCAATAGCTGAACTAGCAACTGAAAACGTGCTATCAATAATATACAAAACACGTAACATAATATCAATGAGGTAAAATAACATATTATACTAGTGAGATCATCAATCATCAAAAATATTTATGACTCCACCTAAGTCAAATATCAAAAACATACAAACCTCAACTCCCTTGACAATAATACATCTATCTCAACTTAACAATCTATTAACTTCTTAATAAATACTTATATTTATCTCTCCTCTTTCGACATGAATAACAAAAAGAAACAAGTAACGTAATCATAAATAACATAGAGAGAAATGAGTGAAAAAAGAATCCGCACATAGACAAAATATGCAAAGTTATGGAAAACATGTGATACGAGAAAAAAAAATTCTTTTTGAGATAACTCTTTTTCATGGATTTTTAAACATAAAATCAAGTAATGAAAGCTCAAATCAATGAGCAGACTGACATAATTTGTAAATAGTGAACTTTTTCAACATAACTCATTTTAAACCTAGATGGAGTATAATATATAAGCAACCCATATGAGAAAAGTACCACTAATCTTCTGTAAATAAGAATAAAAACTTAAAATCAGTGAGAAAGAGCATGCAAAGAAATCACTGATGAATATTTTCCTCAAATTATGAAAGTGAAACCAAGCGGTGTGAGCATATATAATTCTTCTTATCTTATGTGCGACATTTCATCATTGAGCTTTCTAAATAATTCTTGTAACGAGCTTCAAGCTAATGATTTCCAACTCGGATGTATGATGACTTTCCTTATCTTATGTGCAGACTTTTTTCATTAGGGTACCAGGTTTTAAGATACCTAGCAGGTTTAATTACTCGAGTAATAAAGACTATGAAAAAAGTATAAGATGTATCTCACTATTCCTATTGACTTATAATTCAAATATTTTGAAAATCAATAATCTTTTTTCTTTTAGGGGAATATGCTAAACCTTAGGTCTGGAAGTAAAAGGTTGATTTATATTCAATGTCACCTCATTACACTGATGATCGACATCCTAAATCNGAAGAAATAATGCAAAACAAATGAAATAAGAAAAAAATTAGAGTGCATGAATGAATATATTGATTCCATGAATAATTCAGATGCATTCACCTAAAGACCTAATCAATGAGGAATACTAGTGCTCTTACCTTTAAGAGCAACACTGTAATATAATGCATCACTTTGACCTCTATGTTCATTCTTTTTACCCAAATTTTCTTGTTTGTTGTTCTTAACTAGACTTATGACACCTAAGTCTAATGTAACCAACTCACCACAATTGTAACAAGTGGGAATAAATCTAGGAACTACTCTAGATTTTAAATTCTGAATTTTTGGTTGATAAAACCTATGTTGTATAGATGGATTAGTGATATCTTGGTTATTGTTTCTACTCATAAGTTTATGAAATCTAAATCTTATGTGTCCTAACTTACTACAATGGTAACACGTGGTGATGAACCTATGAGCAACTCTAAGTTCTAAGTTTTGAACTTTAAGCTTGATAAAGGCAGGCACAAACTTATTTCTAGAAGAGGAAGCGGTACGCGAATTTTTTTCATTAAAACCTAAATCTCCTTTATTCACAGCTAGTATACTGTCCAACCTATCATGTTACTAGTCTCCTTAGATCCGCTAGAGAAAGATCGAAGTTGGGCATTTGATTTTGCAAAATCACTCGTAAGGGTCTTAACCTTCTAAGGACTCTTTCTCAATCCTTAACTCAACCAAACCTTTTGTAGACTCTTCTAGTTTGACTACGAGTCTAGCGAGCAGTAAGCCACCATTCAAGCGCTTGGGTTGCGCCTAGCAAGCAGTTCCTTCACTGCAATTTTCGCTCAAGCAGGCAGTGGACGTTTAGCGAGTATTTTTGCTACAATTTATTCTCTTTGGTTTATTTTTGACTCCTTCAAGACCTATATTACCAACCCCCGACTCTTTAATTACAACTCAATAAAAATGATTTTGAACATGGGAATAGCGAATAACATTGGACCTAACAAAATCAATGACACGCTTGAAGCGTGATGGTCCATTAGGAAGTGCATACTTTTGGATATTATATAGACATAACAAAATATAAAACACCAAAAGAGGTTAAGGTAATTGAAATGTTGAAAATCGAGATATCTTAATAAGTTATATTGTTATAAAAAATAAATAGAATCGAAAAAGAAAAAATATTGACAATATTTTTGTACATAATGTACCTTTTTCATATTATGAATAGCAAGAATATTGAAATAAATTTATTGAAACGTATCAATCAAAGAAATAATTGGCCAAATAAAAGAATGCTATCCTATCAAAATTGAACTTATTAGAGAAACTTGAAATTTGTGGACTTGCAATTCGAAAATCTAAAGGTATATACTTATGCAAAAAAGAAATAAGAAAAATGAGTTCTTAATATGTAAAGCATGAATCTCAAAATAATAAATTTTGCAATGATTGTGGTGGATGCAATCAACAGTCCATATCTTATTGTCCCGACGAATCATGAAATTTGAAATGCAATTATAGCCAATACATTTGGCATGACTATTAATGTTATCCTTAAGGATTTAATATGCATGAATCATATAATTTAAGTAATATTATAGTCAGAGGAATAAACACGCGTTACACTCTTCTTTCATTGACCAATGTTTTGTCCCACTGTTTTCCTAGTAAAGTTTTTAATAAGGCAATTTTTGCGGTATATTCAAAAGAATAATGTACTCTTTTTTCTTTATTAAAATTTTTTTCATAGAATTTTTTCTTATAAGATTTTAACAAAATATATTCTCTGTGTAATGATGTCTATAACTTGTAAGAGTTTTACCCTCAAAATAATGTTCTGATATGTTACAATTGTATACGACTTCCCAAACTATCAACAACACAATCTATTTTTCAACATCATGTGATTAAAGACAGACAAAGATTGATAAATGTCATTTATAAAGACGATTTGCTTGAAAAATATAACAAGACAACATGAAACATATGCTTCACTAGAATTGCAATATTATAGACATTGATATACAAGATATGGATGGTTCGATACAACAATTTTCATTTATTGAAAAATCAGGGGAGAATCTATACCCTTTTTCCTTAGTTCAAATTTTGTCCTATTGAGTTTTCTTGACAATGTTTTAACGAGAAAAAAATATTTTGTAATGTGTCATTCAAGGGAGAGTGTTTTAAATTATATGTTTATTATTGAATAACAATTATATTCCTACAACCCTATTTATTATTAC
>CAIGRB010080668.1:1447-11914 GCA_903798255.1 Fraxinus quadrangulata | reverse complement strand
CCCAAGGCCCAATCAAAGACCTTTAAATATAATGCGTGAGGTGTGACTCGAACCCCCGACCTCCCACACAAATTCCACAATTTTCACCAATTGGGCTCTTCATCTGAATTAATTATTTCTTTCACATATTATATTTATTTTATAAATATCTAACAAACTCTTCCACCGTACTTTCACATCATCTCCCTCAAAATTTAATAGAGTCGTCACAAAGGCAATGTCTGAAGCTGGTGAAAACAAGCCTGGTCGTGGATTGCCGATCAATTTGAAAGGTTATTTTTTTCTTTTGTTAGTTGATTCTGGAACCCTTTTATACTGTAAAAATCATATATTCATACATACTTTTCCTGCAGTCTTTCTATATATTGTTTCATGGATAAGTACGTACGAACTGTCACTGAAAGTGTGCTTCATTATTCAAGAAGGAAATATGGTATAGTAACATTTATTTTGGGGTAGGAGGGTTACAATGTATTCAGGCCCATTGAGGAGCCGTGCTGCTAAAGCAATTGGATTCATTGATACCATGATTGATTACTCCCTAGCCAATTCACCTCTTCAGAAAGAATTATCTGCAGGTAAATTTTGTAAATACCTTCCTGCTTCAGACTGCATGAAATTTTCTTCTTATTCTTGTGTTCCTCGAGCACGTTCAACTGTATCTGAAGAGAGAATAAACCCGTTGGTCCCCAACCTATTAAGTTAGACCTCAATTTTACATTATAGTTGTACAATCAGTCAACAAGACGGAACTACTAAATCTCTGTTGTATCATTACATGGCCCCTATAGAATAATGTCTCCCTTCACTTTCTAACACTAGAAGAGTTGGAAACACAACCTATCTTAAAAAAGTTATGCATGCTAGGACACTACAACTTAATCGAGGTATGGTTTCTGTAGTTGGGATAACGGGATCAATTTGCTCCTTCAAAAGGTTGAGGACTAACTTTCTAATGAGGCAATGAGTTAGGTTAGGGACCAATAATGCAATTTTCTCGTACCCAAACTTTGAAAACCATTGAACAGAGGAGGTCGGAAACACAGCCGCATTCCTAGCATCTCCACTGGCGTCTGCAATTACCGGTGCTCTTATTTATGTCGACAATGGACTGAAATCAGGTTTTTAAGGTTGTATCATAGAGGATTTCATGGTCATAACCAAGAATGGACTTTGGCCAGCGGCTTCTTATTATAAAATCTATTGAATTTTGTAGGGATTCTTATTTGTTTCCTGTTGTAGCTCTCAGAAATGGATTCCCCTAAAAAGGAATTATTTAAGCTTAGACAAACATATTTGAACCTCCAAAAGTTGCTCTCCAAGTAACCTTTTTAGCAGAACACGTTTGGCTTTTCTTTAAAGGTTACTTATACAAAAGTCACTTTTTTTCACAGCAAGTGTGCTTACCCTTTTTGGGCTAAGCCAAACATGCCGTGCAGGAAAAACAGTGGTAAAGTAAACCCTATACATATTACGAGCAAATTGGCATGCATTCTGTTGCAAACTTGGAATATATAGACTACGCTTAGTGACACTATGAGTTACAAAGTATGAGTTTGTATTTAGTTATGAAGTCGGTGAACATACAATACCCTAGTCGAAACGTGTAACAAGTATAGTAGGCTCGAGAAAAGCATATTGAATGAATTTGAAAAATAATTTGAACCAATATTTTGTATTTGTATTTATATTCTTGAAGCTGATGTTTATTAGTTTTTGAGTATGTAATTTTAATTCACATTAAAAGTTTTACTGTTGTCCCCTTTCGAATGAATCAATATAAATATTAGTTCGATCATAAAAGAATATTGTATATTTTTCACAGTAGAATAAGATGATTGAAACCTTGTGTCATCATTGATTGGTTCTAAGGAGCTTTATATTCAAAAATAAAAATAAAAGTAAAAATTTATGGGCTCTTTCAATTTTAATCGATCAATCGTTTATTTCATAACATTCAATAGTATGTCTAATTGATCATTGAGTAGATAATATTTATTTATCAACTATGGAAACTATAATAGGAGGATCGCAAGACGAAATACACAAAGCATCCCTTTATCGACCATACTTCTTTCACGTAAACTAGAACTCAATTAATTACATACATTTCTACTTATGCTTCTCGATTTTGCAATTTCTTAATAGAAAAGGCATGTGGCAAAAAAAATTGAGGATAATTGTAAGCGGAAGTATCTTTCCGCTTACAATTGATGTATGTACTCTTTAACATGTACATACACGCCGAGAGAGAGAGAGAGAGAGAGAACAGCGAGTAGTGTTTTGATTCATTTCAGTTTCACTTTCTCAATCTTCTTGCTCGTCTTTTCTCACGCCACTGCCGCCGCCGCTGACGCCCTCTTCCGCCCCACTCTTTCCATATCCGAATTCCATTTCTACCCTTTCAATACCTTCAAATCAAATAAACACCACTCCTCTCTCATCATTGCAATGGAGAGCCATTCTTCTGCCTCCGTCGATTCTATTTCTCATGATTTAAAAAATCAGAAATTAGAAAATAATAACAACATTAGGAATAATGATTTTGATAATGAAAGCGATGGTATAAAAAATAGGGTTAAATTGAAGTGGGATCACTCATTTGTCCGAGAGCTGCCTGGTGACCCCAAGACCGATTTAGTTCCACGAGAGGTTTGTTTTATGGATTCAATTCAATGCGTTCATGATTCTTGTTTTAAATTTTACATTTTGGATTGTTAACACTAAACTAGGAATCTTATGAAGTTCTTTAATTACCTGAAATGATTGTTGTTCGTGTAATCACTGAAATTAACGAAATGATAGAGGTAATTTTGAGATGATTCGGAGATAATATTGTGAAACACAAGTAATAAATGAAGTTCTTTTAATACATAGAATTTTTTGTTGAGAGTGTACGTGTGATTTTTTTAATTTTTATATTTATTATTGCTTGGGATAAAAAATAAAATGTACACTCTAAGCATTGCGCTAGAGTTTTTGTCTTTGGCTTCATGGCGATTTGTTGTGCCTCTAGATTTATCGAGTCTTTTAAACTTACTATGCTGTTCATTTAATAGCTTGGCTTTATGGCGATTTTAGGTTGTCTCTAGGTATATTGAGTTTCTTGAACAGTTGAACTTATTATGCTGTTCATTTTGGATTCGAAGAAGAAGATTTAATTGGCTGTTATGCGGTGTTTGAAAAGGCTAGATTGGGCATCAAGGCTTTTTGCCTTTATGCTGTTGTGATCCTTGACGTAAATTGATAAAATAAATAGCAAATAATAAATCAACTATATAATAAGTACGTAGCAAGAAGTTATCTCTCTCTTTTTGTGTGTGTGTTATTTTGGTTTGAAAGAAATGAAAAACCCAAGGTGCAGAAACTCAAAGCATAAGCTTTTACGCCCCTAATGATAGGTATCATACTTTATCTGTTATCAGATTGTATGCCACCAAAAGCTTCACAGATTAATGATGGGTATCAAGAGGAAAATCTATGCAAATAGCTGAGAATACTGAAATGTCAATACTGAGGAGCACACCTCAGCTACTGCCTCAGTAAGTCGAGGTGTAAGACTTGACCAAGAACATTCAAAGCAAAAGCTTTTATGCCCCCAATGAACATCTCACTCCATGTCGCGTGGCTCTGGCTCTTTGGAAACACTGCTTTTTTGTCGTTGGCTCATTAATAATTGTTTTGCTGCTAATTTTATAATTAATGACATTCCATATTGGATACCTCTTCACGAAATGTGTTTAGGTATTGCATGCTTGCTACACAAGAGTATCTCCTTCTGTTGAAGTGGATAATCCTCAGCTTGTTGCATGGTCAAATCAGTTGCTGAGTTACTTGGTTTGGATTCTAAAGAGTGAGTTGTTTCTTAGATCAAAATGTGACCAGTTTTGATTACTTAGCTATCTATCATTTGCATATGTAAATGAGCTTCTTGGACAATATTATGTTCATATCTGATTGCTTATAATATTCAGATTCGAAAGACCTGATTTTCCACTTATATTCTCTGGCTCATCACCCTTGGTCGGAGCGCAAGTGTCGTTTCTTAGTTCATTTTCTCTCTTTCACCAGTTCTACCAAACCTTTATTGATTATTTGTGACATGTTCTGTAGAAATCCTTATGCGCAATGCTATGGTGGACATCAGTTTGGAATGTGGGCCGGTCAGTTGGGTGATGGTAGGGCAATTACTCTCGGAGAGATTCTGAATTCGAAGTCTGAAAGGTGGGAATTGCAGCTTAAGGGTGCTGGAAAGACCACATACAGGTGGTTTGCTGATGGTCTTGTAGTCTTGTGCAGTAGTATCCGGGAATTCGTTTGCAGTGAGGTAATGCATAGTCTAGGAATCCCGACT
The DNA here is from genome assembly GCA_903798255.1 of Fraxinus quadrangulata. Lineage (NCBI taxonomy): Eukaryota > Viridiplantae > Streptophyta > Magnoliopsida > Lamiales > Oleaceae > Fraxinus > Fraxinus quadrangulata. The sequence goes on along the minus strand of CAIGRB010080668.1, from coordinate 7,560 downwards.
ACACGTGCACTTTGTCTGGTGACGACTGGAAAATATGTCACTCGAGATATGTTTTATGAGTATGTCTTTTAAATCTTCCTTTTGTATATATGTCGGTCAACTGATACTGTACCTCATCTTTCAACCACTCATCTTCCTTCAGTTAAATAAGATGTTTTCAAAGTTTTAAGATTGTTCTAAATTTTAGAGTGCAAAGTTCGTGGGATAGATCTATTTTGAGGAAAGTATGTAGTATTCGATTCAGTTATAGACCAATATGGTAATAAACGGCGACTTAAAATATGCAATGTTCAAGAGTTATAGTGTTAAAGTGACTTGAATACTTTATGCCTTGGAGTAATGGTCTAAGATTTTTGAATGAACTTATTAGGTTGACAACTTTGGGTTTGTTCACATGCAGTGGCAATCCAAAGGATGAGCATGGTGCAATTGTTTGCAGAGTAGCTCAATCCTTTCTCTGGTTCGGTTCGTACCAAATACATGCATCTAGAGGGAAGGAGGATCTTGACATTGTTCGCACTTTGGCTGACTACACCATTCATCATCATTTCCCCCACTTAGAGAACATTAGTAAGAGTGACTGTCTATCTTTCAACACTGGTGAGAGGGATGATTCAGTTGTGGATTTAACTTCGAACAAGTATGCAGGTAAATTAGTTATTTAAAGAATTTAATACCCAGGAAAAATAATCTATTTTGGAACTGAAGTTTAAAAACGAATTGCTATGTAGATTGTTGAGACTGTGGTCTACAAGTGGATCATATATGATCATCATGTCTGCTCTTCTCGTTGATTTATTTTTCACTACTATAATTCATTCTCCTCATCACTTTGGAAACATGAAACAACCTGGAATATCATCTTAACCAGTTAGTTTTAAGTCCATTAACTGAACCCATCATTATTGGTATTGTTTGTTGACTGGTTCCACTACGTGCTATAGAGACATAATATGTTAATTAGGACAACGAGAAGTATGAATTATGCATTTTGTCATCTACTGATGGGCAATAATTCCATGCTTTAGTCAGTTTATTGCATCTTTGTAGATGCATCAATTGTTGACTAAACTATAATAACTCTCGATAGAATGTAGGTTTTTTTTTTTTTTAAATTTATTTTGAGCTAGTTTCAAAATTCTTTTTCCTGTAATGATTTGGGTTCTAAGGGAGAAGTAAGCTATTGCAGATATTATTCCGTTACAATTACCTTGTTTCACAAAAAAAAAAAAAATTATGACATAGTAGGGTGGTAAGTTTGAATGCATTTCTTGACAATGCTCATCACATTAACATTATCCTCATCTCTCTCTAATTGTTTTAGTTAAATGGATGTCATAGACAACTGTTTTAGTGTAAGATGAAGGCCAATATGCTGTTACATCTCCATGGACTTAAAATCTTTTTTTGTTTTCTCATTTTCTCTCTTATGTGCATATATAGCAATTTCACCGCATTGTTTGTCTGTTTCTGGCATGTGATGTGGATGATTTCAGCTTGGGCAGTAGGAGTTGCTGAGCGTACAGCTTCCTTAGTGGCACAGTGGCAGGGTGTTGGCTTCACACATGGAGTGCTGAACACTGATAACATGAGTGTGTTGGGACTCACCATTGATTATGGTCCTTTTGGTTTCTTGGACGCTTTTGATCCCAGTTACACTCCTAATACTACAGATCTTCCTGGGAGAAGGTATTGCTTTGCAAACCAACCCGATATTGGCTTATCGAACATTGCACAGTTCATGACAACTCTTTCTGCTGCTAAGATGATAAACGACAAGGAGGCTAACTATGCCACGGAGAGGTATTTTCCTGGCTTAACCCTTGCTAAGACTTTCTTTCCAATTTTGAGTTTTTTTTGACAACTTATCTCCTTGATTTGTTAGATATAGCACCAAATTTATGGATGAATATCAAGCTATAATGACCAGAAAACTAGGTTTACAAAAGTACAATAAGCAGTTGATCTGCGAACTACTAAAAAACATGGCTGTTGATAAGGTTGACTACACAAATTTCTTTCGTTTGCTTTCCAATAACAAAGCTGATCCTACCATTCAAGAAGACGGACTATTGATTCCCCTGAAGGCTGTTCTATTGGATATTGGTAAGGAGAGGAAAGATGCATGGACCAGCTGGGTTCAGTCCTACATACAGGAGGTATTATAACCTATTTTGAGAATCCCACATTAATAAAGTTCTTACAGCTTATAGTATTGAAGTGTGGGTGCTCATTAAAGACAACGTCCAGGACATTGTCGATTTGAAAATGGAGATTTTACTTGATTTAATATCCGGTCTCTGAAAAGAAAGAGAATCAAGCACACAGATTAATGCAATTTCATTGAAACAAAATGTTGAAGCATTCACAATATATTGAGCATGCCATTCTAATCTTTCAGGTTTTGTTGTACGAATTTAGATGATTTTGAGAAGTTAAAACGAGAGTTGTTATGTTAATGTTTAAAGCCTAAGTACTTGTCTTCCAATTTCGAGACTCTCTTGAGGATTAATTGTTAGCCAAAGACTGGAATTTCTTGCTATCTAGAATTTTCCAGCCCTAACTAAAATCATGTCTGAAATAATTAGTCACGAGTTCATTTCATGACTTCTTTACTTGATCATCTTTTGTTCCTTGATGGCTCAATTTTTTAGGCAGGAAAGTTTAGGAAAATAAGGCCATTAATGATCCTGCAGTCTGTGGAATAACTTTAGCACTCCTCGTTCCTTTTCTTGCTGATGAATGCATGCATATCTAACTTCCTGCGGAGGCCAATGGATATGGAAAATAGAGGAATAACCATATTCAGGAACATGGCATCTGTACCATAACTTGCTTAGTTACTCCAATGTCTTTAGCAAGGTTGCATCACTATCCATATGTTGCTCCTTGGTGGATTCAGTGGGTTTCCTTTGCTCAATTATCTGAACGTTAAATTTCATGGTTCACAAGTTTCTAATCCATATGAATTTTATGAAAACCTTGCACTGCGCTTACTGTTGTTTGATCATTTCTGAGCTGTCTTCGCTTGTGTTTTATTGCTTTCCTGTCTTAGATGAACTTTTACTATAGCCTTCTAATCATCCAAAATTGACAGTTCTGACAGAAATAGTTTCTTCTACGAGGACTCTAATAAACAGCTTAATAATACATTGTTGAGATTTAGAGAGATGTATTTAAGATTGAATTATGGCTGATAGGAATATTCAGGAGTAATGAAACTTTTCTCTTGGGATTACCTTTTTTATGTTTGACTGCAATGTGCGTAATATGGGAATTGGGGCAAGACACAGCTTATATATTCAACACCTAGCTCCTTATCTGGCTAATCTGCACATCGTCCATACGATGAGCAACCAGGAATGGAAAAATATGCACGCTTGCCCCCAGCATGGGCTTATCGTCCAGGTGTGTGCATGCTCTCTTGTTCCTCTTGAGTTGCACATATATCATCCAAACACCACAGAAGAAGAATGTAGTTTGTACATAAGCAGCCCGTATTATGGTTTTGTCGTTGCTGCTCAGAATTTTCGCTTGTGTGCATGCTCTCTTGTTCCTCTTGAGTTGCACATATATCATCCAAACACCACAGAAGAAGAATGTAGTTTGTACATAAGCAGCCCGTATTATGGTTTTGTCGTTGCTGCTCAGAATTTTCGCTTTTCCATTCCATTTTTTTTTTTTTTTGCACACNATCAAATTCATTACGCGAGTTTTATCCATCTAGATTATTAGGGTGCTAGTTTATGAATGTAATTCTCCTGTGCTTTATACTTAGGGTATACTTAGGGTAGAGTGTGTTTGAGCCACATTATTTTGAAAGAATATATTTTGAAATAGTAGATTGATGGAGAATGTATGGTTTAAAAAGAAGGAAAAGTTATTGATGTGATGAAAAATATTATTTTATTGAAGAATGTGTGGTTAAAAATGAGTAGAATAATGAAAATGAAAATTTTAATGTAGCTGAAACAGGGGTTTAATGTTATTTATATTCTTGTTATTTTTTTCGAAGTTCTGTATTGTGTATAAAAATACATTATGGCATGTTTTGTAAGAAGGAAGTAAAAAAAAAAAAAGTTAAGATTTGTGTATTTGTATAGTGCGATCTAATACTGTTCATTAAACATGCATTTACTGTAAATACATTTGGGGAATAGTCGTATCAAGATTATGTGACATGGTGCTAGGCTAGCAAATTTTAGTGCCAAAAAGAAATTAGGAAGTTCAAATCATTTCATTGAAGCAGTAACGACATTCTCCTCGATTCAATTGGATGTAGCATTTGTTTTTTTTATTAGTCGTTAAATTTGTTGTATTGAAATTGCATCTCTCTCACAGACATAATCCTCTTTGAACATGTTTGCTACACCCGAATAAAAATCATTAGATAATATTAAAGAAGGAAAAGTCGTGTTAAATTTGTCATGTTTTATCTAATAAAACACTTGGTAAATAGAGTAATGCTATATAGCACTGCACCTGTTCAAGTGTTATTTAAGTGTCATTAATTAATTAGTTCATCTTAAAAGTAGAAAAAAATACGAATATCATTTAGATCATCATTTGAAGACATTTATAGCACCAATGATGTAAATAACGTTATTTGGTAAATAAGATTAGAATGATCACTTGACTTGCAGAAGACATAAAAATTTATCCTAATAGCACGAGATTCTCAAGTACAAATTGCAATAAACTTACCCAGCTAAACCTAGCTGTGGATGGTCCTTTTTACAATTATTTAAAAGATTTCTAAGTACTATAAACTATAAAATTAGGACAGTGTCACAAGCAAACTGAAGAAGGTGGCTTATGTGATAAAGTCACATGACACATGTTCTTAATTAATCTTTATGGATTGTTTTGTAGGGATAGTTCCATTAGTCAAATGAGCATCACATGTTACGCTGATTCCAAGTTCCTACCCATTAAAATACAAAGAGGAAGAAAATGTGAGATAGAGTCTTGTTTGTCGACTCGTTGTGACATGCTTGGTTAAGAAAATTAAGCAGTACAATCTCTTCTGACTTAATTTATCGACTCTCTCTTATGAGTGAGAGTCTCTATGGTCTATGACGGTTTCAAATACTTAAATCATCGTTTCCTTAATTTATCTTCAATTAATGTCACGTCTATCCATTTGTTGGTCGTATTTTGTAACTTATATATGCAATATAAAATATATTTTCAAAATATCTAGTCAAATTAGACAAGCACAAAATTTTCTACCTGCAGATTCAGACCCAAGTTTGACACTGTTGAATCAATCTTGGCCTGCATATTTGCCTTTAATTAGGGTTTCTATACAATATATTTATACAAAACACATGTTTTGTCAGTCTAAAGCACGAGGTACAACCAACAAGCAGCATGCATAACCTTTTATCAGTCCTCATATAAGCTTATTCAAGCCATCCATTTTTCACCATCTCCATCTCCATCTCCATCTCCATCATTTTCTTTCTTAATCAGTATGAAAAACAGTCACAGAACACTAGTTCTTCTGTTAGGGTTTCTATTCCTGTGTTTTCATGTTACATCATCATGGGGCATCAACGATCCCGTTGGCGATGTTAAAAGTCTGTCAAGAAAATTGTTAAGTTCTTCTGTTACTTCCCTTTGTGTAAATGGAGTAGAGAGTGGAGCAATGAAAGAGCCTGTAAAAGCAGTGGAAATGAATGGCCTAAGGAAACGCCCACCAAGTTCTTCAAATCCTACACAGAATAAGCAGTGGCCTTTCTTGAAAAAGAAAGAAAATAAAGGGAATAAATCTGATTCTGTTTCCACAAATTTTGCAGGAAGTAAACCTTGATTAGCTAGTTCTTTCTTGGTTATTAATCCCTTGTTTTAATTCTTGTAGGAATTTTTATTTCTGTTTTATTGAGTAAATTTGTAGAATTATTAGGGGATCGTTGAACAAGGGTATGTAGAACATTGCTTAGCATACAACAAGAAGTTAATTATTATTCTCGATCGTTTGGATCGGTTATATGGATCCTTTTTGTCATTCCATTCGTTTTATTCAGGGACGGATGTAGGGGGACTGTCCGGTCCACTCCCCAGCCCATTTAATTTTTTTGGTGTAAAAAAAAAAAAAAAAAAAAAAAAAA
>CAIGRB010080590.1:14730-31935 GCA_903798255.1 Fraxinus quadrangulata | reverse complement strand
TACAGCCCCCAGGTTTTAAATAAGAGTTGGACTAAATGCTGACTCATTATCCAAGTCTAAACCCATAATTCTTTTGTTGTTAATGGGCCGGATCATGTTCTACCTGCGAATTAAGCATGTTTGGGTGCGCTTATGAGCCTACATTTAAATTCATAGGAAATTTTGATAGCCATAATGTTACAAAAAGTGGAAATTACACCTACCCAAAATTTTAAGAAGCACAATTCAAAAATCAAATTCAAAGATTTTATTTTTTTTCAAAAAATCAGATAATTATTCGTCTTTTAATATTAACAATAATATTATAAAATTAAATTAATTAACATATCTCAATCCAATCCACTCCACCTCACTTCCAACCCTAATTTTTTCTCTCTATTCTCTACACTCCCCTTTCTCTCTAGCTATTTCAAACCTAAAATTTTCATTCCTCTTCTCCATCTCCCTCCCATCTCCCATCTCCCTTTCTCCATTCTCTCTACATTGACGGCTTAGCGTGCCATTACCACAAGAAACGATCAGTACCCACCATCATTGTCGCGTGCCACCACCACTTCTCTCTCTCTCTCTCTCTCTCTCTCCCTCCCTCCCCCCCCCCTCCTCTCCTCTCCTCTCCTTGCCCTCCTCCATTCTCTATTTGTCGGTGACGATAGCGCGTTGTGCCACCGTCGTCAAAGCGACCTTTAACAGTCGTTGCACCCAGCCTGAAGTGGCACTGCTCTGCTACAACTATGTGTCATTGCGCGTGATCAGGACGCCGTGTCACATTTGTTGCAATATTTTGTGGTGGTTTCTCCAATCCGCAGCTTTACCCTTGTTTTGGTGTATGTTGTGTTGGTAATTGTTGCGGGTTTAGAGGTTTTGTTGGTAGGGTGGTGGCTATGGTGTGGTAGCATTAGTATGAGATGATGAATTCTAGCGGGAGGTAGTAGTGATGATGTGGTGGTTGATTGGAGTTGCATATGAAGGTGGTCGATGGTTGTTGAAGCAGATGATTGTGGGCGTGGGCGTGGGTGTAGGGCGATGGCAATATATTTGGTGGCTAAATCATTTAAAATTGTGACCAATAAATTGGATATTTTATAAACAATAAATAATATGCAATCAATAATTTGTGATCAATGACTTAAATATTTGAATTGTAACTCATAAAATTTGTAATTTGTAACCGATTAATAAATTGTGACTTATAAATTTTTTTATTTGTGATCTTGAAATAATTTATGACCAAAATGTATATATCTGTGANNTAATATATTTAATTAATAAAATATTTTTAAATTAATTATTTCATAACTAAAATTTAATAACATCCAATTTTTGAAATTTTAAATCTTATTTCTTAGTTTTGAAATGCGCCATACTTAAACTCTTAGATATGAATTTTTCACTTACAAAAATTTGGTAAATGATAAATTAGTCACAAATTGTTGTAAATAGTAATTGGTAAATAAAAAATTAGTCACAAATTGTGATTACTATCTATGAATGATTATTGTCACAATTACCGTATTACATATTAAATGTTGTACACTTAAATACAATAGATTCTAGCCTGAATTCGAATTGAATTCTCATGTTTGGACAATAATTAAAAGATACACTGACTTAAGTTGGCAGAGATAATAGATTCTCTAAAAGGCTTTCAACTGTTCACAAATTCAGATATGGAGGTTTTTAATAAAGAACTCAACAATGTTATTAATTAAAAAACGTGCACAACAAAAATTTGGCACGTGCTGCAATTATTTATTTGATTCTTTATTGTCCTCAGAGAATGTTGAAAACTAAAGAGTATAAGATGCTTCCTCGAACCATCAAAAAGAAATACGGGAAGAAGAGAGTGCGACATAGAGAGATGGCGAGAAGCTTCATTCGAACATCCTCGGGAAAGTAATTCCCTTTGTTGGCAAATGTTCCCTTACCATCGTTCACTGCCTTGGAATTTGGACATGGTAAGAAATAATTGTCTTACTTTTTGAGTGTTGACTGGAAAAAGTTAAACCAAGAATGAAATCATGCAAATAACGTGACGTTAAGTTTGTCTTTTACAGTAAGTCTGTTCGGTAGAGGTTTTCTGAAAATAATTCATGAATATTTAAAAGCTAGAGAAAAATTATGGAATCACGTATAAATTTATTATATAGAGTAAATGCCAGGTCGAAAACGAGTTTCAGAACTTTCACGAGATGTCTTTCTTCTTGGCACAGAAAGGGACATCGTGCAACAGTAATCTACTCCGCTAGACTATCTTCTGCCTTCTTTCAATCGTTTCGGAACAAAAAAAAAATTTGATTACAATTTGTAAAAAGTTTACAACATAAAATTGAAATGCATCGAAAGTAAATTGATCATTGATTGCTTAAAAACTTGAAATTACAATTGATGAAAGCATAAAATTACAATGAGTAATGCAGGGCTGGTCCGGACATCCACGGTAATTAAAAAATATATATATAATTCATTTTCTCCAAACTTATTTTCAAATTTTAATAACATTTCATCTCAATAAAATAATTTTATAAATGAACTCGTAACTCCTATTTGATTTGGATTGAAATCAAATTAAAATATCAATTCAAAATCAATAATTAATTTTAATCGTACATTGAACCCACAACTTTTCAACTATATGTTTCAAAATTTACTAAAAATTTGATTTTAATATATATCAGACAATTGTATAATTTTTTCTTATATTTTAACTACGTATTCTTCAAAACATTCATTTTTTTCACAATTTATTTCCTGAAAAATCTACATAAATAAGTCCTAATATTGTTTTGTGTTTAATACCAGATGATCCGCACTTCATTGTGTTGTATATCTAAATTGATATCATGTTTGATACAATAGTTGAATATATCAAAGTACTTAATTGATAGTACTTCTAATTACTTACAAGTATGAATCATACAAAATGTATGAATAATAAGTAGATAAAACCTGATAAAAATTATAATTCTACAAAGTGCTTGTTTGAATCCCTTTTTTTTTTTTACCCAAAATACATTTTAGAGTAGTATTTTGTTTGAGATTATGTGGTTAAAAAATAAAGAAATTTTTTGAATTTATGTGTAATATTATTTTATTGAAAAATTAGTGTTTGAAAATAAAATAAAATAAAAATAATGATTACCAAATAAGGACTGTGTAAATAAGTAAATAGTACTTTCGAGTTTCTCATAGTCTATGGACGAAAAAGGGCTTTAAATTTATTAACCATGGCTCCCCAAGTCTTTCACGTGCACAATTCTTGCAGCAAAGACTTTGACTATGAAAAACAAGTAAAAGATTAAAGCCAAGGAGAAAACGTGCGTGAGACAGGCAATCCAATTTGAAATTTCCATGGACCTTCCTTAGCTCAATTTTCCAGTACACTTGGTGCACGAATGTTCTCTTACCCATCACTGTTGATGGTTCAAATCATAAAGGTAGAAAAAAAAGTTATTATTCTTTTTCAAATTTGATTGGCCTTTTTTCTTACTAAAATGTTTGTTCTATGTATCTAGGATGGATTTTGTCATAAATCAAAGTGCGAATAATTCTGAGGTAGAAAACCTAATTGTCGGTAAGAACATTAGACAAATTTGTTTCTTCTTGGTCTAGTTTTTGACTAAAGGAAACGACTTTGTGTATCCCAAAAGCACAAATTAAATTACCCATCTTTCATGTGATTAAAATCAAACTTTTAGTAAATTTTAATAAAAGTCGAAGAAAAGTATAATTAAAAAGTTATGAATCTCATGAAATATGTGGTTAAAATTAATTATTGACTTTAACTTAAATTAAAATCTAGCTGTTAACCCCTATCAAACAGTGGCTTAATATCATTGTTTCGCATGCTATAATTTGTGCATGTGTAATATAGGGTTTTGAATAGAATTGGACGGTGCAATGTATGAACTTAATTATTCTTTCTCTTCTTCAATATTGTACTTTAGTATTATGTCCTTGTTTGATTTTGCAAAAAAAAAAAAAAAAAAAGAGTAAATTTCGAATTTTTTTATAAAAAATACGTGATTGAAAAGTTATAGATTACATAAAATATGTTGTTTAAAATAAGTTAGGAAAAAAATGAGGGCCAAACATAAACTATATAATTCTTCACAACAAGTATATTGAAAGTATTTGGGACTGCTTCTCCTAAATTCTTATATTTGTGAATTATCGATCTTAGTCTTTACTAGCTCCAAAAGGCAAAATATGAACTCTGCATCCAATAAGATTACATGCATTGTAATTTTACGAGTCTGTCAATTCTTTTGACATTTCATACAAAAGACTTAACACATCATCTCCAAATTATAAAATTAGAGCATGTTTGAAAATATTTATAAATAATTTAAATTATAAATAAATGGAAACGAGCGGGGCATAAATGGATAATACTCTGGTGTCCCTAAAAATGTAGGGATAAATATAAGCCAAATATAAACTTAACATATCTACGTACAAACCCCATTAAATTTTATCCCGGCAAAAGAAACATTACAACATTAATCATAATTAATGAAAATCACATGGTTGTGCTTGTGAAATCAAGGAGGCACAAAAGAGTTGTTATGATATATATATATATGTTCGAAGATATAGTGGTCACCTATTGTACGTGATTGTGACATAATTTGACCCGACGTGATCAACTTGCAGTTTGGTCTTAAAACTAGTTGTCCCAGAGCCAAATTTGCTTCAACATGCAAAAAGGAAGAAGCCCCGTTACGTGTCCATTTCTTCCTTTTGGTCTTTGGATAGTTGTTGAGATGTCAAGCTCTAAAGCAACACTTTTCCTTTAAAACCTAAGCCATTAAATTCAAGGAAGTTTGCAAAAGTAGATTTGATTTCCGATATTTTGAAAGCAAACTTAAACGGTCTATTCGGTAGATTTTTTGTTTGAAAAACTGAATATACTAAAGTCGTCACGTGTAATCGTGTTTACTAGTTTAAAATTTTAGACAAGATGGTCAACAATTAGCCTTATGCAAATTTAGATTAGTATTAAACGAGACTAGACAAGATTACAGGTGTCAATGCTCGGTTCAACTCTTAAATACTCGAGAATGGCTCGTGTTCAAATTATAGGCTTGGCTTGATCATTTGTATCATGGACGAAAAATAGCAAAAAAAATGAGCTGATCGATGTTCATGAAAATATATTTCAAGTTAAAATCACTGCAAATGTACGATTCGTTAACAAATAATAAAGTGAATTTTGAGTTCAAGTATCGTCTCACGGAGATTGATTAATTCAATTTCAATTATCACGACCTTAACCAAAACAAGAATAATATGATGTATTTGTTTGTGACAAAATTATGAATAAATTAATCTACTTATGCAATTATGAGTAAATTAACTAAACTAGATACAAATTATACTAAATGCAAATTGATGTATTTAATAGAAGACAAACACACTAGAATCCCGATTTCCCATATAATAATCATTTTTAACCTTAATTATACACTTTAACAACACGATTGAATTTTGATGAATCAATGTTCTTATTTTATTTAACAATCTCTTGAGTAATGTTAAACTTACTCTCATATATGATCCGATTATATTTTTATGACGGATGCGAACATACAATAGTGTATGAATTTTTATGAACACTTTCTTAAAGATTCACATAGAGTATATCGGTATATTTCTATCCCCTATCGAATCATACGACAATTTACATCATGTCGAGTATATTTTCCTTCTTTTGAATGCATAAAATAAACCAACAAATTCACACAATATCGTGTGCAATAATCGTAGAAAAAGTATAATAATGTACATCATTCAAAATTCAAAAAAGTATTTTTAATGTCAAATATGTAAAACTAAAAAATTAAAATTCATATTACAAGGTTCATTGTTCTCCATTACAAATAAATTTAGCCTAAAATGTTATGAAGAAAAGAACAAAATATATAAATGTTGTTCATTACCCGAAAATTCTTGAATTCAATCTCGAACTTCTTGGATTGGATCTTAATTTGTTTTTTTGCCTCCTTTTACAATTCATTCCCTACCCCATAATTATGTTTTGAGAGTTGATATTTATATTCCCTCTAAAAAGTCTCAAAAGATCTCTAACAATTGTGCATATCATGGCCAGCAGCCCAAGACATATCAAGTAACCCTTGTAATTGAGATTAAGGGTCGAATGTCTGCCTAACCTATATAATTGGACGGCTGTCCAGTTATAAAAATTTATCGAATTTTCTTTTTAATCATTTCTTCATTATTTCTTCTATCTTAGTCATCAACATTAAATTACTTCCATTTTAGTATTTCAACTTTTACGCAAATGCATATTAGTCCCCAAACTTTCATTCATTGGCCAATTGATACTTCTTTCTTTTTTCAATTGTTTACAAATGAATCTAAAACTGAAATAAGATGAAATTAACTCAAGTTAAGTAAAATTCATATGGTCCGAATAAGTGCACATAAAGTCCACAAGCCTAAATGAGTCGGCTTGGTTTGTGTAACCTTTTTTGTGATTAACTCGATCCTTAGCTCGCCCCTATTTGAGCTCGAGTGGCCATGGACTGAGCCCAAACTAGCCGAGTTGACGAGTGGCTCGACCCATTCGATATCTCTAAACATGATTGTCGATAGTTAATACCATACAAATTCGCATTTATATTAACAAGATTACACTGTGATATTTCTCTTCTTTGAAAATATCTAACATCGTACTATTAACGTTATGTATCAAATAAGCAATCGAAGTTTGACAAAATTGAGGATGAATTCTGAATTTGTTCAGCTAATTGGAGTGCTGAAGAGAAAAAGTTTAACTTGCACGATGGGACACGTTATTACCATATTTTCACTTTGAATTAAAGATATTTTCCTTAATATAAAAATGTAATAGAAGGAAAGATACGATAAGGCCCTAGAGTTTACCTTTACATTAGTGTTAAATTTTTTTACCCATTTCAATGTTTGCACGTTTTTTCAAATTTAGCCGCCAATCCCTCTTTTTTCTTTCTATAAATTGAGAAATATAGTAATAGTGGTATCTAATTGTATTATGCATTTTTTGCACGACTTTTAAAAGTTAAATATGCCAATTATAAAAAGAATAAATGCCAAATAAAGTGACAAATGATGAAAAGCACTAGTCACTTAAAAAAGTAAAAATTAAGGAATTGTTTGATAAAAATTTTGATAATTTTTTAGCAGTTGTTGTTAAAAATAAACGTTTAAAAAGTTGATAAAAGTTGTGGGTTCCACAGTTTGATTAGGCAAAATATAGATTTTTTCATATTTGCCTTTAACTTCCTAGAAAGGGGGTTTAAGGCATAATTAGTTTTGGTCTAAACCATATGTTGTAAATTTAACATTAAGGGCTTGCATTAACGTGTATATTCTATTAGATTATAGAAGATTTAAAAAAAAAAAAAAAAAAACATATTGCAAATTAATTACACAGGTCGGTTGCATTATTAGGGCGGTTATTAAATTAATTAATTGGTTGGTAACCAGTGCACGTTGCATGCGCAATTAAAAAATAAAGATTCATTATCAGGTAGCAGTTTCAAATTCTTATACTGCTAAGTTCTAACTTATTCAGGCAAGTACGTAACGTAACGTGACGGTCCTTTTTGTTCTGATGAAATTAAATAATTAAGTACAAAAATTCCAAACTTATGATTAGCTACAACTTGCTTAATCTTTTGTTTTACCATATATTTATGTTTGTGTTATGCTGGGGGAACATAACCCGTCACATAAGGGTGTCTATTAATGGTATGTGACGGGTTATGTTCCTTTAGTATTTTCCTTTATGTTTTCCTCATTTTTTTCCCGTACCGTGGTAGATTATGGACAAGTTTGGCAGAATTAATGTTTTTACTTTTATTTTTGTACAAGAGTTGTATGAGGAAGTTACTTCTAATAAATTGATCTAAAATCTCTTCTAGGTAAAAAATTATTCAAACATGTTTAGAAGCAATTTTTGCTCTTCAAAACACGGCCAAACAGACCCTAAGAAAAAGAAAGTCCGTGTAAATAGATACGCGTACAATAAGAAGACATCAGTAGATTGATCCTCAATTTCTCTCAATGCCGTGCCATTTTTTCAAAGCATCGACTCGGAATGTGTTAAAAAAAAGTTTAGAGAGTATTTGCAGCAATGAATTGTGTACTATTAATATAAACATGACTTCGGTTTTGCTTCATCGATCTTACACTATACATGTTTATTTTCCAACAACAATCTACTCCTGAGATTTGAGTGAAAGTCAACAGAGTTTTGAGGAACCGTGCAGGAAATAAGCAACCATGTGATTGCCATGTTTTATTACATTTTGCTTGGATCTAACCATTAAATTTCAACAGTGAGCCACGCTGCCCAATATTATAATTCGCCCTACCCTATTAATTATTATTGAATTTCATTAACAAAAACTTGCACCGGTCAATGCTTCATACGAAATAAGAAATTTATCTGCACAAAGCACAACCAATAAACCTACCATCTCTACCGTTCTTCGGATTAGGACCTGTTTAACATGATTATTGAAAAGTAAAAAATTATTTCCGAGACTAAGAAGATCGTTTTAAATATATTTGAATACTTTTTTATTTACATAATTTGTTCAATTATAACAGTTTTTAGATAAAACTAATTCGAACGAACTTTATCAAAAGTTATCTGTAAGCAGAAAAGATGCTGAATCTGCTCATACAATACTGTTTATGGGTCGTAAAAAATGTTCGTCACGCAGTTACTATACTAAATAGACATTATAAAACACGTAAACAAGTATTAATCAATTTCGATTGTAATTTAACTTTTTTGTTCCGTCCAATGTATTATAAAATACGGTCCAACTGTTGATTTACGTAGTGCTACAAACCACGTTTATAGCAGTTGAAATTGTCGAGTCCGCCGGCAGCCCATCGCTATCTGGACCAACATTTTTACCAGAAAAGGGCAGCGTGTTCCACAGCCAAAGCCAACCCAGCCTGTAAATGCTGACGAGGAGAATTATGGCCCCACGTGTCCCTTGCCTTCCTGTCATATAGACGTGTTTGGGCCCCACCTTGTCTCCTTAAGACAAAGCTGAAAGCTATTTACAAAATTGTCCTTCACCACTTTACCCTGTTGGAGTTTTCTTTCTTTGCAGTGGACCCCACTATGATATTGGCATGTGACGTCCCTATGCCCTCTATATAAGTCAATCTTCTTCTTCCACTTCTCACCATCTTCTCCAAAACTTTTATTCTCTCTCTCAACTCAACAGATTCTCTCTCTCTCTCTCTCTAGAAAAATTTAAGCACATCTTACATATATTTCTTTCTTTAAAATGGCTGTTGATTCGATCTTGTCTTCTCCTTTGGGTCCTCCGGCGTGTGAGAAAGATGCAAAAAAGCTTCAATTCATTGAAGAAATGACCCGATATGCTGATTCAGTTCAGGAGCAAGTTTTGGCAGAAATTCTGAGCAGAAATTCTCACGCTGAATATATAGAAAACTTTAATCTCGATGGAGCCGTTGATCGTGAAACATTTAAATCCAAAATCCCAATAGTTTCGTATGAAGATCTCCAGCCTCTGATTCGAAGAATTGCTAATGGAGATAGGTCTCCAATTTTATCTGCTAACCCTGTTTCTGAATTCCTCACCAGGTAATTAATTGATTAAGCTTGTAAAAAACACTTATTTTAGTCCTTACAAAATAATTATAAGCATGTGCTTAAAGGATAATCATACAAATTTTGACTTTGTTTTAATCACAGTTCTGGAACTTCAGCCGGTGAAAGAAAACTTATGCCGACAATCAAAGAAGAATTGGATCGTCGTCAGCTACTTTACAGTCTTCTCATGCCTGTTATGAACCTGTAAGTAATTATAAATTAAAGTTAAAACAAAACAATTCTTTTTTTTTTTTTTTTTTGAGAAGTGAAAGAAAAGCTCTTTTTGGTAATGGAAATAAGCATTTTCTGATCCGTGCATGATTTTGCATGAAACAGTTACGTGAAGGGTTTGGACAAAGGCAAAGGGCTATACTTCTTGTTTGTGAAATCCGAGACGAAGACTCCGGGTGGGCTCCTGGCTCGACCCGTTCTCACAAGCTATTACAAGAGTGATCACTTCAAGACCCGACCCTATGACCCTTACAATGTTTACACAAGCCCAAATGAAGCTATTCTATGTGCTGATTCTTTCCAAAGCATGTATACACAAATGCTATGCGGTCTCTATGAGCGTGAACAAGTCCTTCGGGTCGGGGCAGTTTTTGCGTCTGGCCTCCTCCGGGCCATCCGCTTCCTCCAGCTCAACTGGCCACAACTAGCTCAAGACATACATACTGGATCTCTTAACCCGAAAGTGACCGACCCGGCAATCCAGGAATGCATGACTGGAGTTTTGAGACCTGACCCGGAGTTGGCGGAATTTATTGCCAAGGAGTGTGCTAAAGAAAATTGGGAGGGAATTATCACTAGAATTTGGCCCAACACAAAGTATCTTGATGTTATTGTTACAGGTGCAATGGCTCAATATATCCCAACTCTTGATTACTATAGTGGTGGATTGCCAAAAGCATGCACCATGTATGCATCTTCAGAGTGTTATTTTGGGCTCAATCTCAACCCCATGTGCAAGCCATCTGAAGTTTCCTACACCATCATGCCTAACATGGCCTATTTCGAGTTCTTGCCACACGAACCTAACTCGGTTGGAGTCGCTCGTGATTCTCCTCCCCAACTTGTTGATCTTGTGGACGTAGAAATCGGTAAGGAATATGAACTTGTGATCACGACTTATGCTGGATTGTATCGCTACAAAGTTGGTGACATCCTCAGAGTCACTGGTTTCCACAACTCAGCACCCCAATTCCATTTTGTGAGACGTAAAAATGTTCTTTTAAGCATTGACTCAGACAAAACCGATGAGGCTGAACTTCAAACTGCAGTCGAGAATGCTTCGCTACTCCTACGTGAACACAATGCTAGCGTTGTTGAATACACGAGTTATGCTGACACGAAAACAATTCCTGGTCATTACGTGATCTATTGGGAATTACTCGTAAAGGATTTGGTAAACTCACCAAACAACGATGTGCTAAACCAATGTTGTCTAGCAATGGAGGAGTCACTCAACTCAGTGTACCGCCAATGCCGAGTGGCGGACAACTCCATCGGGCCACTAGAAATACGCGTGGTTAAAAATGGCACATTTGAAGAGTTGATGGACTATGCAATTTCAAGGGGTGCCTCCATAAATCAATACAAAGTGCCAAGGTGTGTTAGCTTTACACCAATCAAGGAACTTCTTGACTCAAGAGTCATGTCATCACATTTTAGCCCCTCACCACCTCAGTGGACTCCCAAACGACGCCATTAAGTGAATTGTACATGATTAGACCAATAAAGCAAATCAATGATAAATTATCCTTAGATGTTTGGTTTTCTTTTTCATTTTTTTTTCCCTTTGTGATTAGGTGTCTGAATGTAATTTAGATATATGAGGACTTCTGAAAGTTAGGTTATGTAACCTGTGAAAAAGGAATGTGACATTTTCAATCTGGTTCAATGAACTCCCCTTTTTTTTCTTTTCGTTTCGTCCAAGTAACTGATATTATGATATAGTTGACCAATTTCCATGACTTTTTCTTCATATTCATAGCACTATAATGACAAAGAGGGAGAACATCACTAAAAACCACAAAATGGCAACTTTTTCGTCAGTGTTAGGCAATGGAAGCCTCCGGATAGTACTTATCCAAATACGTATTTCTTTCTTGGATTCTTGTTTGTTGGGTATTTTTTGAGATAAGTCTGACCAAAAATACTTGATCGTCTAAGCCCCAAGCGTCGGATCAAGAATCAAAATACTTGCATCGCCTAAGTACTAAATTTCGGGTCAAGATTTACTTTCTATACAATTGTGAATATAAGATTCGTAAATTTGACTTTGTATTCAAGCCTTGTTTGCCTCAATTTTCTGAAATTCATTTTTAACCATACATTTCATATGATCTACAAATTTTATCAACTTTTTAAACACGCATTTCATTAGCTTTTATCAAAATTTGCAGAAAATTTGTGTTCATTTTATTATTTTCAGGCCGTTTTCTGTTTTCGATTTTCTAAAACAATAAAAACACGTTCTCTTTCCTATTTTTGAAAACGCGTTTTTGAAAACAAGTTAAAAATTTATAATGAAAACCCAAAACGACATGTTTTCAAAATAATTTTTCAAAATGTCAAAAAGAACACATTTTTAACAATTTCAAAATGGACACTCAAAATACAAAATTCAAAATGAATTCAAAACTCAAAATACAAAACTGAAACATAAAGAGAACCGTCCCAATTTTTAACTAAATCAAATAGGGGCTGAGTTGGTACTATGTTTTATTAATTTCATGATGAATAAAACATGCCACGTATTGGTTAAAAGAAGTATTTTTTTTTCATGAAAATTTACTGTTCATGAGCTTTTTAGGGTTGACCATCATGTTATTCCAACAAGGAGGGCCTAGATACCTTAATCTCTTAAAAAATGAATTAGATCTTGATGCAGTATAGTAATCCACATAGCATGTGGCTGCAATAATTGCAAAATTCTTAAGAAGAATATAAAATGTCCATAAATGAAAACGATAAGATTAGTGTATTCCAGTATGGATATGCATCGATCAAGAAATGATAATATGAACCACAAATGAAGATAAATTAAGGGGAATGACAATGTAATATTTTGCTCACACCATTGATTCACTGTAATAATTTGCAGTGAACAACTTTAAAACCGATACCTCGAAAGTACCTCAAATATATAAATCAAAAGAAAGAAATGTTTATTATTTTAAAACACAGAGAGTGCGAAACAAAACCATAATTATTAAAGATAATAATTTTTTTTTAGTAAATTTAAAACTGTCTCCTGCTTTCCGCCGCTGACCGGACAAATTTAATAGTGCCGGCCACCATTGTTTTTGCAAAACTTCTTTTAATCTTTCTTTTCATATCAAATCAGTGGGTTGTTTTTGTTCTGTTAGATTTTGTGCTTGTTCACGAACCCAAAAAAGCCAGCTTTAAAAAGAGAACGAATTGACAATGTCAACCTCGTCGAAAACTGGACCATGCATGCATTTATATGAGGATTTTGTCACGTCAAATAGTCGAGCTGACTCGAGAGTCGAAACTTAAAGTTTGGGTTCTATTCGAGTAAAAATGGTTCGGACTTTTTTTGGCCTAAGTCGAATTGAACTTTAGCTCGCCCAAAAAATCTATGTTTGACCTTTAGCGAGTCGAGCTGAGCCAAGCTGGCTAGCTATTTTTTTAAACATAAATTTATGACAATTAGTTTTTTTAAAAAAAGAAATTTAAAATTTGTGCCATTTATACGAATTATAAATTAAATAAAAGTTCCTCCCTTTTTTGGGTTTGGAACCGACTACAATCAAAGTAGACGGAATTAAAATTGCACACAAATAAAATATTTCTTGTATAACTTTTTTGAAACAAATAAATTTAAAAATTGTATATTTTTTTTTTGAAGCTAATTAATTTAAAAATTTACAGTACCCTTAAACTGATTAATTTCATCACTAGTAAAATCCATCTATAACTATTATAGCAAAAGATACTGAACAATAGATTAACAAACTAAATATTAGAGTAAAGAAATTGGAGATTAAAGTTGAAATTATAATACTATTAGTAAAACTGATTGAAGTAAATTAATATGAAAATCAAAATTTTACCGTATATTTATAGCCAAAAAAATATACCCGTTTCAATTTAAAATTTGAAATTTGACATGCACAAGAGAGGTTACACGAAGGTAGGTAGCTGTGGTACCTTGTCAAGGCAGCTGTTAACTACTTTTATTTATTTATTTTTAGGTTTGGCTCATCATGGGTCGAAAATGGCCCATGCGGCTCATTTTCAGCCCGTGTGGCTCGTCGAGTCACATGGGCTGACTCTGGCTCGAGCAGACTCCCCAAAATGGGGCTCGGTTCTATTGAGCCATGAACCGGATCGATTGGGACTTTAACCTGATCGCCCAAGCCTACAAACCGCATTGATTTTAAAATTTAGAAATTGTATTTGTACATGTTTGGATAATTTCCTGAAATTTTTTGTCTAATTAAAAATGTTTTTAGAAAAAGTTAACTTAAGCTAATTTTTTCAAGAAATTCTTCGGCAAAAAGTAGAAGCAAAAGTAAACTAATCCGTGAAAGGATGAGAGAAGTCGTATTTGAAAATTTATTTTGCTTATGTATTGATTCTTGATTCATGATATATATATACCTTACTCCTAAATTATTACGACGAGATAAAAAAAAATATTTGATTTTAGTTTTCATGATTTTGTACTCGTACTCGGTTACTCCAGGTATTAACTCAAGCCTCCATGCATCTTTTGGAACACTTTGTATCTACTCTTGTGAAAGACTATACTAGGGGATGGCAAAAAAAACTGACAAACCCGATATCTGTGGGCCCCACCCTAAAAGGGGTAGGGATTACCTACTTAATTGGGTATTCGGGTCGGGGACGAGGAATTTTACCCTGGGGCGGGAACGTGTAACAGGTGCCATGCTCCCTTTTTTTTTTTTTTTAGAATTCAATACTTTAAATAGAAAAATTTCACGAAATTTCATTACTTCTAATAAAAAATGACAACTAAAATTATTTATCTTAATCTAATGAATGTGAACAATAAGATAAATCAAAAATAAAAATAAAAAAATAAACGGGGAAAGGGCCCCATCCTGCCTTAAACGGGGAATTGCTTAACGGGGCGGGAGGTGGAGGAGATTGCCCCGATCCCGTCCCACCTGGTTGCCATCCTAGACTATACTACTCAAGTTGCATTATATGCTCATCACCAATAAATTGCTCGATTGATGCTACTGAAGTGAATATGGTTTCTAGTATATGCGCCCAACATTTCATCTACTATAATCCAATCGAATCGAAATTAAGCTTTAGATACCACCTAAGAATTATTGGCTATTTATACGAGTATTATTTTGAAGTTTAACTCGTTAACTGGCAAGTGATTTTTGTAAGAGTTCCCTTGGTAAATAGCCATTAAAAAAACTAACATAGCCCACAAACAATAATTTATACAGTTATTGTACGTGGAAATTACACGGTTCCAAGAATTTCAAATTCACGGTCCAAAATTCGGGTAAGAAGGCTTTATAATCGGAAATCAGGTGTTGAACTAATAATTAATTATTTTAATTATAGCTAATAATTATAAATTAAGTATGTTAAATGCAAAATGTGCGTTTCCTTAAATATCGTATTTCAAATTACCCATTATCTTAACTTCCATTATTATATAAATCCCTTCTCTCTCAAACTCCTCCGCATGGCTCCACACAATATCACCGTTGAGTTTGATCCTTGTTCCGACCATTTTAACTGTATTTTATACTTCACATCTCTATATTATCAACATTAACTCTTCCATTCATCATTTCTTCCATTGTCTTGCGAAAATCGAAGAACTCATAGTTGATATTAAATGACAAAAGTGAAGGGTGCAAAAGGGGGAATCAAAATAGAAGACACGCCACAAAGAAAAGGTAAGAGAAAAATTGAGGAGTGCCCCAAATAAACCCTACCCAAAAAGCAGATGCGTCTGTGACCTTGCGAAAGTGCCATCGAACAAAGTAATTTCGATTTTTTTTTTAAAATTTGAGTTATATATATGTATTCAAAAATTGATGGGTAGGAAGTATTGAAGATGTGTTGGATATTTGTAATTTTTATTCGGTTCAATTTCATTTGTGATTGGAATATGTTAGGGTTTCAATTTGAATATTTTGTTTTACGGAAAATGTTCCTTTTTTTTTTTTATAAATCTTATGAATGATATGTGTCCTAAAGATAAATAGTCCATATATGACTCGAACGTGACCAACGCTTTATGAATATGTGACTTGAATGCATACTATTCTCTATATCGTTGACATTATTCGTGTGGTTATATACAACTACAATATATGTGACCCGATTGCACATGAGTAAATATATGTGACCAATTGAAAAAATTATATGTGACCTGGTTTTAATCATCGTGTATCATTTCATCTATATGTGACCATATTGAGATTTCAGTGAACTCTGTAGAGAGAGAATGATATAGAGATATAGAGAGAAAATGAGAGGGTGAGTTGTAAAAAATTAGGCAAGTGGGTTTAGATTTTGGGAGTGAGACAGAATTGTAGAAAGTGTCTGAAGGGTGGCGTAGGGTGTCAGTGAAATTTTCAAATACACGTGGGTTGGGGGTGGCAGAGTTTATTAGTTTTCTGCAAGTTTATTTATTCAATTTATTTATTATTTTGAAAATAAATAAAATAAATGAGTGGGGATTAAAAAAAGAGGTTTCATAAATACAATTATTATAATAACATTTGTACATTTTTGTTTTATTTCCTTATTGAATGTGTACTTGTAGGAGTGGATCTAGAACTTCCGCTCACCTAAGGTGGTCGTACCTTCGATGGTCAACGGCGGTACTAACAATGACGTTTATTAATATTAAATTAAATAATATAAAAAATTCTTTAATCTATATATAAATACACTAAAACGTAAAAATTATATATTTATATGAAAATATAATTCAGTACAATCCGAAATAATAATATAAAATGCATGATACAACATCACTCTGTAATTATAACTATAAGTTTAGACAACTGCATTCTTTGAAGTCTCATATTTTGAAATCACTACAAGATTGCCTCATTCTCAACTTTTTGAAAAATCTATTTTTCCACGTAATTTTAAAATTTCGATTCAATTTTCAATTTCCATCCCATTTTGATCAAAAATCATAAATTCCCCAATTTAACATTTTCCATTTTCAAAAATCACAGTACACACTCCTGTTAATTTTTAACATCACATATTCTCAAATTTTCAAATAACTCATAAATCATAAAATACCTAAAAAACATTTAAACAATAAAAACCAAAAAAAAAAATTATAAAGAACCTAAGAAGAGACTGGCCGGAACAAGCTCAGCGTGGCAATGATAGTCGGCTAGAGGGAGAATATTGGAGGCCACGTCTGACATCTGGAGGTAGGCTGCAGCTGGAGCGGGAAGCTGGTCTAGAAAGGAGGGGATGATTAGATTTACGGTTGAAATTATTTCCAATTTTTTTAAATGTATATTTGTTTTATATAATTCTATTCGGCAATTTAAAAAAAAAAAAAAAAA
>CAIGRB010080590.1:0-14723 GCA_903798255.1 Fraxinus quadrangulata | reverse complement strand
CCCACTATTTTAAAAAAAAAAAAGTCTCAAACATTCAAAAATGGTCAAACACTTACACAAGTCTTCTTCCTTCATCCATGTCAACGGTAGTTTCCACTTTCCTCCAGAAGAATCAGACCGCCTCTGTAAAATTCACTCTGGCAATTCCAGCACTCGCGGCCGCATCCTCTCGCTAGGTGCTAGATCCGCCATTGTGTACTTGTCCAAACTTTTGAATTTATGTCAAATTTTGAGCAAGTATTTTATTTTATTCAAATTATTTTACATTCACATTTTGTATATAGCACTTGAATTGAACAAATAGTATAAAGAACAAGTTTTATAAGTGTAAGGATTACATGAACAATTTTTTTATGAATGATATGTGACCTAAAGATAAAGAGTCCATATGTGACCATACTATTTGAATGTGATCAAGGTTTTTATGAATATGTTGCTTGAATGCATACCATTTTATAGGCCGTGACCATATTTACATGATTATACACAAATATGTGTGTGAGAGGGAGAGAGACCTGATTTAGTTTTCTTTCCAATTTGTGATCTGATTGCACAGGAGTACATATATGTGATCAATTGAAAACATTATATGCGACTTGATTTTGAATTGTGTATTATTTTCTCTGCAAGTATTTCATATGTACTGTGTCATTCCAAACAAGTGTTTTAACATCGTGTCATTCCAAATACTTAATGCAGGTCTTAAAAATACATAATACCAGAAGAGTGTTAGTTTCCATGCAAGATTACAATTTCAGTGACAAAAGGGTGTTCTTACCACCATCAAAACAAATTTAAATCAAGCACGGAAATGTATATTGATGGGAACATGCTTTGCCCATTTCTTGGATTGCCATGAAATCGTGATTCGACCATAGTTGATTTACTACTGTCTTTTGAGATGGAGGGGAAGGGGATTGTCATAGACTAAACTTGAAATTACATTTGTAAATGAAGTTGGTGATTGGATTTGTAACTTTATGGATATTGCACTTCAGATATTTGTCTCTTTTAATCTTTTACACTCAATGGAAGTGATCGTAATGAATATTAGCATGTGGATCTAAGGTCTGATTTGCAATTCATGAATGCAACGGGTTTCAATTAATAATACCTTGTTCTTTGGTTACATACGATTGTCAAGGGTCACGAATTTGGTGAAAATGTCATAAATTTATATGCACGTGTCTAATTTGTGAAGTGATTCAACCATAACTATTTATGTTTTTCTGATGTTTGTCGTGATTCTCCGAGACACTTGTTTGATATCTCATAACTAAGTGAAGATAAACACATGCCATAGGTCACATGTTACAACACAGGTTTTCGATGTCTAAGTGATAAATGATAATAAACACATATGCCATATCTGATGTCCAAGTGATTGTCACATGCCATATGTCTCATATCACAACACATAGGACGTAGTTCTTTTGGAAAAGGTCACAGGTTAAAATAAACACGCCACTGTTCATAGTGTATAGCGTATAGATGGTCACATATATAAGTCACTCTCCATAAGTCACATGTATTTATCAAATGTTGCTGATGAGGTTATAGTTGTTATCTTATGGTCAAATATATATAAGTAGACAAGTTATGCAACTTAGGGTACAAGTTATAATGCATATTACAATCTGGACAACTCACATTACACATGCACATGCACATGCTAATCAATCATGTTGATACTGATTTCCTAGCAGTTTTTAGATTGTCATGCATGCGTGTATATGTATACAAGTTCCGCAACGCAAGTCGCAGACACATATCACAAGGTCACATATTGTTTTGTTAGTATATTAGTCTCAATTTACGAAGTCCATGTAGATGTCGCATATTATTATAATCAGGTCACCTTTTAGTCGATAGAGTTCAAAAGTTTTTTAAAATTGTTTCCCTGTTAAGTCACGAATATGAATCAGAGATTACTTATACTTGTGAAGTACTAACATATCATGCACAATTCACTAACTAATTATTTAGAATCATGCTTCATGTACAGATGGGGTTCTCACAGAACCCTCACAGAATACTCACACGTGGGGGGTGTATAATTTTTTTCTTTTTTATTGAGGTGGGTCCTGCGTTGTACCCACCTCATGTGAGAGGTCTATAAGGGTTGTGTGAACCCCTATTTCTGTACAAAGGGAAAAATTCAATTATTTATTATTAAGACAACTAAATAGAGGTCGCATCTCAATTACATAATTGAAAAGACAATGGACACATTTAATTGCAATTGTATTATTTCAATAAATATTTCAACTACAAGAATATGATATATCTATAATCTAATTGTACCATTAGTTGATTTCCTATCACTGGGTGTTCTTCTCTATATGATTTTGGCTTAATGCTGGAGCATCTCTTGTGGTTGAAATCATGTCCTACATAACGTCCACATTTGATCGTTGGTTTCCTTTTTTTGAATGATCTCTTCTACAAACATACATACATGTACACCATTTTGGTAGATTAAAATTTATATCAATATTGGTCTCATGATGAAAATAATACAATTCATAGAGTTAATACATGAATGAAATACAAGTCATATTTTTAAACAAGTCACATATGATTAAAATGTATGTCACAATAGGTGAAACATAAGTCACATTTATTTCTACATAGTTCACATATTTTTCCTTCATATTCCATTATACACAGTACATCCGAAACTCACATAAATAGACAGTAGGTCATAAAATAAAATTATGTAATTATATTAGTTGGTATTATGTGATTTGTCATACTAATTTCAGTTTCAACTTTTGCGCACATTAAGCTGTGACGAGAAACATCGACTCGTGATGAGAGCATTGAAGTTGTGACCAAATTATTTGGAATGGTTACCTAAAATATCTTTTCCCGTGTCGATCAGAGTTTATGTTGCTTGTAAATTAGAGTTCTGCTAAACATGTGACAAAAAAAACTGTTGTGGCTAGAGCATTCAATTTGTGACCAAAATATTTGAAGCATTTACCTAGAGTCTATTATTTGGCGACGATTAGATCTTATGTGACCTGCATTAGTTATTTCTACTGAACTTGTGAAAAAAAAATCATCGTGATTAGAGTATTGTATTCTATTACCTCGATATTAGAAGCGGTTACCTGAAATCTCATCTCCTGCTGTAATCAAATTTTCTGTGGCCTGCCATTCAGATTTATTGGTGAACCTACAATACAGTTAGATCATAGATAAAACAAAAACCGTGATCGAATCTTCAATTGTGAATTGAACATTCAATTCGTGAACAAAATAATCGAATTATTAATTGGATTGTCTTTTCCGGCGACGTGAATCTATAATTTGTTAGTTGAATCGTCCGATTATTTTCAATACATCAGATATATTCGAAAATCCGTGAAAAAAAATCTGTTTGGGATGAAAATTTTCAATTTGTGACCAAAATCAATCGAAACAGTTACCTACTTTGCTTTCTCCAACGACTGAAAGAGGTTTTATGTCGTGAAAATTTGAACTTCTTGTAAATCTATAATTTTGAGAAGTAAATTTGTATTGTAGGGATTCTTGTTATAGAAGAAAAACACATTTAATTGTAGGAACCAGATATAACGGAAGTTTCAAATTATATACATGAGTCGTGATTTGGAATATTAAATCACCGAGTTCGATTTTTTTTCTTATTGTGTAGCGGGCCAGAACGCCCAACAGTGCACACGTTTAACCCACACGATCGACCCATGACCCAAACCCGCCGCATCTCATGGGGTGCGAGCCCTAGCCCAAACCGGGGAACATGGCATGTCGCTGGTAGTCCCAAACCCCACCAACGGTCGACCCGTTTGACTCAATCCTAACGTCTGTTACTTCACGTACACACAGATAAATCAAATATATTCACATATATTGTCGCTGTAGCAGTGACTGTCAGGGCCCATCGGGAAAGAGAGGGCGAGGAGAGAGGAGAAGGTGGTGGTTGTTAATGGCAACCTTCGCCACCGTTCTCTCACGTTCTTCTCTTCCTCTTCCTACTAGACGAACTCGTTGCCGGATTTCACCTGCTCGCCCTTTTTCTGTTATTTATCCCACTGCGTATTTGATCAAATCTCGAAGTTTAAGATCCCTAGTTTTAGCTTCCTCAGCTTCTTCTTCCGGCTGGGAATTTAATTCTCGAGATGGAAATTCTCGGTCGAAGGTTGGTGTTTTATGTTTGAATTTTATTTTTTCTGCTTATTAAATTTGGTAGTTTTGATTTAATCTTTTTTTTTTTAATCTTGCTGGACTGGGGAATTAGTAAAATAGTCAACTTTGCTTAGGAACTAGACCAGAGAATGAACACAAAGAAAATTCTTTGCTTGTCAACAGAAAATCAACTCATCTTGGTTTAATAAAATGTCCGAAATGAAATTTCAAATGCGAGTTGCTAGTGCTAATAGGCTTTCCTGGGTCGAATGCAAGCTACACAGACAATAGAATGGCTAACATATTTGATTTGCTGCAAATGATTGAGAGCAAGGTGGGATTAAAATTTTTCGAATAATATCGATAGAAAAAGAAAACAAAGAGGTAGTAGGTCTGCCAGGAACTGATACATACAATATTAGTACCTTGACAAAATGTTATATTTTCCAGAAATCAGTTCTCTCAAATTTGATACAAGAGATAGAGCCTTTGGATGTGAGCCTTATTCTGAAAGACGTTCCACCTACGACAATAGATGCTATGAAAAGGACCATTTCAGGAATGTTGGGCTTGCTTCCGTCTGACCAATTTCGAGTGATGATTGAAGCGTTGTGGGAACCACTTTCCAAGCTGTTGATTTCTTCAATTATGACCGGGTAGGTCACTTTTTGGGACACATACTACACAATCTTGTTGGCACGAAGAAAATAAATCAATGTTAAGAGAAGCTTAATGAAGAGAATTAAGTATGTGGCAAGTGAGTTCTAGCAATTTAGTCTAATACAATAATTACCTTTATCCTCTGCTGTTGTCGTTTTATTCCTAATGTGTGAATACGCGCTCAAAAGCAATAGGTTTGTTTCCACGTGCATTTGATTCATACAGATACACTAGAAATGCATAACTTACAGTATAGATTGTATAATCTCGTGAATCGAAGCCTCAATCTCTCAGATTTTTTTGTTCGGGAAGCTACCTTGTCTTTAACTTATTGACTTAACACTAATGTATCCACTGATGTGGGTTTATGTGCTTCAGACGGTTCAAAAGTATTTGCAATCGAGATTGTAAGACAAACATGTAGGCTCTTGTTTAAGAACGAGTTAATTGGAAGTGATTTGATAGATTGTTCTGAGGTTCAGCATAGTCTTTTGGAACCCTTGGGTGGGATATTTTGGATTCTTAATGCCACGAGCCTTCATTATTTTCTCAGTATGGTCATATCAGCTGAGGATAGAGCTTGCTTCTGGCGGAGGCTCCCATGCTTGAGTCTGAATAAGCTCTCAGCTAGGGTATAGCATATCTTTTGCTGTAGTACTCGGCTAGAGTACGCTAATGTGCTTTTATTTTTATTCATTGTGGTGGAAGATATATAGGTTTATTAACCTTGCGATGGTCTTTTTGATACTATTAAATTTGATGTGAATATCAAACAAATTGAATATTTATTTAAGAGAACCTTCTTGTCTGTGGTTTCTAGATTCTTTAACATTTGAAGTACTCTTAGACAAGAAGTTCATTTATAAATGGTTTTAGCAGTATCTCATACATATGCAAGTCCTATGTTAGAGAAACTTTATTTGTTATCCTGAGTTGTTAGCTTAATCGTATTATAACCCTCAAGTTGCTATGTTTACGACCGAGCCTCCATTTGGATAAATGATTAATGATTTAAATGGCATGTGCGGTTAAAAAGTGGTGGGTCCATTGAAATGTGTGGTTGAAAATGAAGTTTGATCAATGATAAATCATTTAAAAATTATCCAAATGGAGGCTGAGTTACTTCAAGTAACATTCTCTCTCGTGTGCAACTTCTTCATTCAGACTATATGTTTGTACATGTAACCTTTATTTTCAGATCATTAGTTTTGCAGTTCATCTGATAAAGTTATAAATCAAACTTGGCCCTTCTTTGTTTCTAAGCTCACTCTCTAGTCCAATATTTCATCATGCCTAGTGGTAAATGGAATCATTAGAAAAATATTTTGTCTGAATATCTCTTCCAAGAGCAGTATAAATTAGAAGACATCATGAGCTGTTCAGGCTTGACTCTGTAATCATTAATGAACGATGTTTCGAATTTTCACTAGTGCATAATAGATCACTTTATGGTATCCTATTCTACTGCAGTTATACATTGCGGAATGCCGAATTTAGGCTTTGCCTTGAGAAAATTTTTGAAATCCATGAAGGACATATCGATAAACAAAAAGCTGAAGATTCTAAACTTGAAGGTGAAGGTTTGTTGCTCAATGAAGATGGAGTCAGCAAGATCTTTAGAAAAGACAACTTGCCACTATCAGAGATTACCGGTGAAGTTACATCCCAGATTCCTGATCTCGGGGAAATTTCTCTTGAAGCTCAAGAATATATATGGAGATTGCAATCTAGTTTATCTTCTGTCAGAAAGGTTTACTTTGCACTTATGTACTTTGGTATCTTGGGTTTCTTATTCATCTATATATTAATTTTTTTTTCCAACATTAGTTTTGGGTTTTTGTTGCACTGTCAACATTTTTTCAAATTAACCACCTTATCTAAAAGTGGTCATTTAATATTCAAATGTGGCACGGGAGTAAACAAATATCACGTGTTCTAGACTCACTACTAAATGACTATTTTTCCAAGAGATGGTATGAATTTGGACTGGGGCCAATAGACTACTCTTTTGATCTACATTGAAAATAAGAGAACTAAAACCAATTACCAGTATTCAATTTGTCAGAGGCTGAAATATGGAAGCTGCTCCATAAACTGGGTGTTTATCACCTTTTGCACCCTGGTTCCGGCATCAGAAGTTGATTGTTGTGTGGAGTATCATGGTAATGCCATAATTCAGGTGGTAGATTATCGTATGAGTTGACACAGAAATAAATTGTGGATTGATTAGTTCTTTTGGTTGAACTCATTGTATTAGCGGTAGTTGGTTTCTCTTTTGAGTGCCCCTTTCCTTTTTACTGTTTTGCATGTGTATACTCTGCTGCTCATAGAGGGTTTTGTTTTCACTTGTTGATTTTCAAGTATTTATCTCTCGTATTTAGACAAATGTTATATGACATTCTAATGTTGTTTATTAATTCTGGCTAATTAAGGAGCTCCATGAAGTTAAGCGGAAAAGTGCGGCTCTTCAGATGCAACAGTTTGTGAGGGAAGAAAATAATGACTTGTTAGATTATTTAAGATCTTTGCAACCAGAAAAGGTATGTATATATGTGGAAGTGCTAGTGATCATCTAAGGAGAGTGATCTTTACGGATGATATTATAAACTAGCGCACTGATGATCAAATGAAATAGACTGTAGCTGTAATAATTTCAGTTTGCAATGCAAGCAACATTTAAAAGAAAATGTGTTTTCTGTGCTAGATTTCATTTTTCAGTGTCTGAAAAACCTCTCCAATTGAATGGAGATTACATTTTCTCTAATTGTTGCTGATAAACTTTCCTTTTTCCTTCACGAGGGTCCATTTTGGGATGGGAAATTGTGATATCACAATACTGCTGCATGTTTACATGTTCAGGATTTTGTCTAGTTTATTTTTGGTGTAGAGCAAACTGTTATTTCTAACTTCCCTACATAAAAATCTGCAAAGGAATGCTCGTCAAGTTGTCATCACTTCCTTGCATAACTAGGATTAATTGCATTGTAATGCAGAAGGAGAATTAAAATTCTTGAAACAATATGAAGAACTCGAAAATTTGAAGAGAATAATTTTATTATAATGAATCTATTATTGAAAAGTCTTACCAATATAAGGAAGCTAAACAATGTTACTAAATGAGAAAACTGAAATCCTAAAAGGAAATAAAATCCTAATTTAAAAGGAAACAACAATCCTACTCTAATAATAACTAACTTCTATCATATTTATAATAAGATTGTCTTACATCACATTGAATATAGTATCTTGCAAAATGGAGGTGAAAAAATGTCACGTATTAAACTGGGGATATCTATCACTCAAATATGTAATTTCAAGTTATAGTTTTTACTTTCAAGAGAATAATCTGCACGCCTTTTGGGATGTTCTGTACTTCGTTTGACTCACGATGTAACAATCCAAATTTTACCTTTGGAATCATTATATATGTACTGTAAAAGAGTACTTTCATAATAAAAAAATAAAGGATAATATTTTCTTAACATGCGAGAATTTAAAATTTTCAAAAGAATATAATGAACATTATTAAAATCCTTAAATACATAATTTATTCTTTATTTTTCACCCACGCAAGCACAATCCACCTCCGATCTCTTCAAACCCACATTTTTAGTTACCTGTAAAAGGTTTTAACATATACACGTGAGACATAAATATCAATAAATGAGTAATAACGAATTTCATCTTATATTTAAATACGGAAAATCATAACATACATATGGAGACACGAGGAATTAAAATCCGAACTTCGTGGCTATAATTTCCGTGCGTAGCGCTACTAAACTTTGGTCCTTTGAACTTACACATATAGTACTTTATCATAATCATAACTTGAATTTACGTATCATCATATATTCATAACATAAATTTTCATAATTTAAATAATGAAAGAACAATCCGTACTACTACACTTACAGTTGTATGGAAGAAGATCAAAGTAAATCGAGGAAATCGTCTTGTTAGACTTTCACTCCAAAATTCCTTGGACACCGTGCGTGCTAACTTTGTAATGTGAAAATGTTTATATGGAAGATGAGTTGAGAGGAAGAGAGATAAAATATAACATAAGTTACGTGTGAATGTAAGTGATGTGAGGGGGTATAAATAGGGGTTTCAAAGATTTGACCCCCTTTACCTATTTTTGGTACTGGTATTCATTTCTTTATTCATGCTACTCATTTTTCCATATAAAATGTAATCAATCACTCAACTAATATACTAATAAATACATAATTGCTACTAATAAAATATTGCCATATAATTAAAACATTTAATTTAATTATGCCAAATTAAATATTCTATCATACCATATAAAAATGTGAGATTGCTAATTACAAGCACATAAATAATGTTTCTAATTTTTAATAGATGAAAGTTTCCCTAATTATAATAATTAACCAATTAATTAGGTTAATTGACATGCAAAATTTATACCAAATCATGCAATCGTATTTAATCAAAGTAGAAATTGAGTTACTTTCCATAATCTAGATACGGCAATTCCATAATCTTTTCTTTGACTAAACATGACAATTCCATGATCATTTCTTTACCAAAATTTGAAATTTAAAAAAAGTGCGCATTGAGTCCTTCAACTATGAAAGTCATCAATTTGGTCCCCTAACTTTCAACATCTTACGCTAAGGTCCCAAATTCAAGATTAATGACTATTAGGACTTTTCGGGGTGTTATACACGAGGCATTCCTATATTTCATCATTTATTATTATTATTATTATTATTTTTTTCCTGTTAGGGAGGACAGCTATCTTTTAAGTGGTAGTACTTCTATCAACTCTGCTTTACTGTCCATCCTTTGTTTTCTTCATTCTTGTGGTGGATACTGCTACTTCTATTGAACAGGTAGTGGAGCTTTCAGAGCTGTCATCTCCTCAGTTGAAGGATACCATACATTCAGTAGTACATGGTCTCTTGGCTACCCTTTCTCCTAAAATGCATTCAAAAGCACCTGATCTCTCTGACAATCCAGCTATAGGAACCATCATTATTGAAACAGAAGAAGATTGCATCGATCTTGTTGAAAACACTTCCCTTCAATTCCAGCCCCTTATTTCTTTGACACGTGATTATCTGGCGCGCCTACTGTTTTGGTTAGATGATATTTCCTCTCTATTTACTTACTTTGTCCAGAGTATGCTTGTCTATATATAAAATATTCATCCATTCCGTACTAACTTGCTCAAGTCATAAAAATGAATGTTCTGTTTTCCTTTCTTTTTTGTGGCAATTGCGTGGTTCATTTATTATAATTATTATTCCTAATATGTAGAAATGTTAGGATATCCCCCTTCTATTGAACAAACAGCAAGGATCATGAAATCTAATAATGGTGGATTCTTTGGCTCCGAATTTTGAACACCTTCAGTTTAAGAGGCCATATTCGTGTGGATTAGGAGACATTAGAATCCCTAGCCATATTTTACCTTTTTCTGTATGTTAGAATCATTGGCTAGGTTTTACACGTTCCTTGTTTTCACAAGGAATGGGCTTATAAACTGCATCATTATGGTCAACTTTGGGCCAGGATAATTGATTTCTGTCTGTAGACAATATAGTGAACTTCCTTTTTTTAAGGAAATAAATACCCTAAAACTGAGATTTTGCAGTGTGCTGAAATTGGGAGCTTCAAAATCATGTGCATATTCCTTCCTGGATATCAAGTGCGCATTGGAGAATCACTACTTTTTTCTCCTTTAGACGTTATCTGGGTTTAATATCTGCAGATTTTTCTTCATAACCAACCTGGGGCCAAGGAGATCTGGAATTAAAGCTTTCCACTACATTCTTTTAGCACTTTGCTAGTATGTATACAAAATTATCGTTGCTTCTATGTTCTGGGATTCACATTTTTCATTTTATTTGATGAAGGTGCATGTTGCTGGGACACTACCTTAGAGGCCTAGAGCATCGGTTGGAGCTTATGGAACTTCTGTCTTTACCTTGTGTTGGAGAGAATGGCACTTTTGAAGAATGAACAAGTTCGCTGACAACTGCTGTAATTGTACTCAGCTACATGTGTATATACATATTTGTTTGTTATTGAACACAATAACTTTGTTTTTCAGTGAATAAATTCCAGGAAATCGTGTTTGGCTTACATTTTGTATGGCTGTATAGTCGCGTTGGACTTGTTAGTTAACGATTTGAGCACGAATACATGGACTCTCCCTGGTGTTTTGTTAGCCTAAATAGTTAGAGGTAAAAAGTTCATATTTTCGACGTATGTTCCTTTTTCTCTTTCAATTTTTGCCCAGTATGTGCAAGTATACTCGATGAGGTGGGAGAAAGGATGAGAAAATGAATCCAGACAGGGGAACCCTTCAAATTCAAGGTCGATTGCTAGATTCTATATAATATAAATATATCTCATAGAAAATGTTGCCAATACTTCCACCACGACTCATAAGTAACATTACAACAGATCACCCTTTACATCTACTCAGAGTCTGATGAATATGAGCTTTGACGCACACTCTTGGTTTTGCCTTTAGATTTGGACGCATTGAGTGATGATTCACCCTCATAAACAATAACCTGGGATTTTGCTAACCTCTCCTCGAGTTCCTCAGTGCTGAAATCATCTTTTCCACCAAGCTCGTCGAATCCAACCTAATTTGCATTAGCACGGTCTCAGCAATGATAAAGCTCACAAGATCAAATCTTTATTCAAGAGATAACTAAGTTAACCATTTGGACACAACTTACCACATAATTGTCCACTTTAGCATTTTTAATGAGGGCGAGAGTAGGAAGAACGACAATTTTGAGCTTCTCCGCCAAGTAAAGACTTTTCTCAGCATCGATTTTCACAAAGCGCGTCTCAATATGTTGCTTTGCCAATATACTCAGATGCTTGTCCATGACCTGCAATCGAGCTATGTTGATTTATTTCTTTCTCAAAATTACCTTCTACCTAGAAATTGGGGTAAATT
This sequence comes from Fraxinus quadrangulata, assembly GCA_903798255.1. Classification (NCBI taxonomy): domain Eukaryota; kingdom Viridiplantae; phylum Streptophyta; class Magnoliopsida; order Lamiales; family Oleaceae; genus Fraxinus; species Fraxinus quadrangulata. The sequence goes on along the minus strand of CAIGRB010080590.1, from coordinate 2,959 downwards.
TCAGTTTCCCAGAAATTTACAGGCAAAGCATTCAGTTTCTATGTAGTGCTTGGTTTGAAGGAACAAAATAAAAACTGTTCATGTTTATTGTTACCACAACATTGATCCCCAACATTACATGATAACAGATATAAATTTGTTTTAGATCAAGTCCTTCTCAAATCAGAAACCTCGATAAGAAAGGAGATTTAAACAGTTGCTTGAAGACCTAGCTACCGAACAACTAAATAGGATTTGTGCATCAATAAATATTGATGGAAAAATAGAAGGAAATGAAAATGCCAAACAATTAAGCAGAACGTATATCAAATGAAATTCACAAGGGTGCTGCAACATGAATCATGAAGTAAAAGTTTTTAGCTCTTCTGTAACTTTTAATTCCATTCTTCAGTTCCTATTAACCTAACTGTCAAACTAATCTACAGCATTCAACTCTACTTCTAGACTGTCTTCCAGATCAACGAGAATAAGCACTTTTTACCCCCTCACATTTGATATTGGCCTATATATGCACAAAAGCCGAAAGACAAACTTTTACCCCCTCACATTTGATATTGGCCTATATATGCACAAAAGCCGAAAGACAAATGCTCTTATGATCTTCACAAGGAATCATACATCTAAGAATCTCACCATGACGACATCAAGAAGTATTTATTGAAATAGCTCTCTTTAGCGATGGATCATACTGCCACCCTTTACACAATCAGGAAAAAAGTTTTAAAGGGGGAAAATGATCTCAGCAGCCAAGAGCTAATCTCTCAAATCTAAATTGAAGTTTTTTTTCCTAAAATCAGAATGCAAAAGAAATAACAGAAACTTCATTGGACGCTATCAAGGGATCACCTTGCTATGGTGTTGTTCTATCCCTACAGAAAATATTCCTAATTATAAAAATCTTTAGAGCCAAATCTTATTTACTATGCATAAACTTTAATATAACACAGTCTCTATGCAAACTCCACCTGATTAAGAATCCATTGCACTAAAATCTACAGCCACCAAATTAATCAGAAGAGAGAACAAACAGCTAATATAACCAACCAATAGTTCATAAGCTTAAAACTAGACATTTTTACTAGTTATCACAAATGCGAATCTACACAAAGCACACATACTCAGACGTAAATAAATGTATGTATTACGCCTATGTAATTACCTTGCACGGCCAATTTTCACGGTAAAAATGGCACACAACGCGTTCACTGGCTTTGACAACAGCGAAAAATTCTTTTTCGTTTGGGATCTCTGAGTATTCGCCGTGGCCAAGGGCGATCCAGCTTCTCCGTTTCTCCGCCATTTTTTTCATCTGTTGCAATCGTCGCTCCCTCAACGCCTCCATATCGTCAGAATCTAGCCGATCTATAGCCGAGATCTCCTCATCTATCTTGTCTTCCACAGCCTTCGCCACAGTCAATAGTTGCTTCTCCAATATCTGCATTTTTACAATAATTACAAACTAACCAAATTTTATATACCTAAATCAAACAGAATTTATGCATATATCAACAACTTTTTATGCACACCTCTTGAACTTTCGAATTATCCATGTTAAAATGCTGGAAATGTATCACTTTTTTATGCAGCGATTTTGAGAAATTTTGAAATTTTAAAGGCAGAGATTTTCTTGTTTAGGTTCATTTCATCTCATGTGGTTTTGATTTATATTGGCGATGTAGAAAGAATGGACTTTGTAAATGAGGTAAAAGCCCGGTCCGCCAGTAAGTGGGCTCAAAAATTTTTCCAAAGCCCAGTGTGGGACAAGAAAGAATAGTTTGCTTTTGTGGAAATTGCACTACCTACCCAATATTTATTAAAATTTCATAAATTACACTTTTAACTTTTTTTATTCAATAAGTACTGTAATAATGAAGTGAAATTGAAAAGTGAAATATTACACCAAAAGACATTAATTCTAATAGCATATTTTACTCCACCAAACATGCCCTATCTGATTATGTCTATGTTTGCCATATATCTTGTGTTTAACTGGTAACTATGGAATTTTTCAGCAATCAGGGAAGCTGAAATTTTTTTGTGATGTAATCCATTTTTTTTCTTCCTCCATTTTTTTGGTACCCAACGCTGCACCCCAAAACGTAAACCGTAATGTAATATTATTTTCCAGCGTATGGAAACATTGTAAATCTAATACACCTTCATGATTACATTCTGGATTTGTGTATCTACATGTTACCCTTCGAATGTTTTTGGGATTGTCATCTTTACGGTGAAACGGATATTGAAATGTTTTTATTTTATATCATTTACACTTTTAATTGTAAGTTTCAACCTCTACCAGCACGCAGCAAAAGTAAATAGTGATACAATCGATCATCTTGAACATTTAAACCAATACGTCATTACTTCTATTGAGATCTCGTTTCAAAATTAACAAAATGAGTCTTAGTAGCATCACACGATTCAAAATTAGCCAAATATGTAATGATACACTGTTTCATGAAAATTGTAATAGATACAAAAACCCAGAAATTCACAATTTTGATTGATGAGATTACTTTCCAAGTCGATCAAAGTAGAAATATGATCGATAGTTGACGAAGATGAGAAATTCGTGGGTGAGTTCTACATCAGATAAAAATGTGTATGTTACCCATCTTTAATACGAATTACTTCTTGATTGGAAAAGAGAAATTGAATGCAAGCATAATTTTTTGCGTAATTCAAAATTTCAGTCACAAGAAATGAATTGGGATCTCAATTTAGAAGTATATATAGTTATAATTTACGTATTACACAATATATAAAAAATATATAAAATGATGTAGTATTTGGTGAAATATTTTGGTGTAATGAGCCAAATACGAATTTTCCCTTTCTTTAATTACACAACTCTTAAACATTTGCAGGTCCAATTTTAAAAAGTAAAAATTACATAGAACCAGTTTTTTAAAGTTACCACTTCAAAAATTTGTTTATACAAAAATCAGATAATAAT
>CAIGRB010080574.1:0-37245 GCA_903798255.1 Fraxinus quadrangulata | reverse complement strand
CTTATAAAAGCCATAGAAACGTGTTCTAAAAATTGCCCGAAAAGCCGAAAATTTTGGCAAAAACAGCAAAAAAGGCATCAGCCAGAAAGCCACGTGAGCGCGCAGGCGTTGCGTTTTGCTCTCGGGTTCCTTTTTAAGTCCCACGTGCGTGCAAGTCTTTTCTGATTTCATATTGTCAAGTTTAGTCCTCCACTATTTGCATGCATGTCCCCTCGATTTTGATCTTGTATAATTAGTCCTCAAATTTTGACTTTCATTACAATCATGCCCTCCAAAAGTTGCATCCAAGCTCCTTTAACTTTCTGTACTTGTGCATTTTGGTCCCCAAATTCATAATTTTATACGATTTTGATCACTTTATCCTCTTTTTGTGTTGTTCTATTTCCTTGGTGATTTTTACCTACAAAAGCAATAATTACATAATTGTGAGTAGAAATTCACTCATTTAATCAATATTTAAGCTCATTTAAGCATATATTATAATGATCAACACATTAGATAGCTAGTTAAAAATATCAACGAGTGTAAAATTGTGTAATTGATTCACAAATATGCACCAAATAGTGCTACTAAAACAATTTAAGCTTATCCAATGTTCAATTAGTGTATGTATGTGCATAGTCAATTTCAATCATCATCTAAATTAGGAAAAAGTTGTCAAGATGAAAAAATTTTAAATTAGCTATAACCCGACTCTTTGTAGTCAAATATTTCATTCCCCATTCATGAGATTCACATTCCTTAAATATATATTTACTTTTTTTTCCAACTGTAAATTTAAAGGTTGATTTCAAATAACTCATTTCTTTTCCTGCTCTAGTTTGGTTGGGCCTAATCGGTAATGTCAAAAATCTGTCCACGTGATGATTCTTCACCAAATAACTACTTTAGCATTTAAGTTTATACTAAGTAATTCAAACCCACTAGTTATCTAAGCCTAAATATCAAATACAATTGCACAATTTTCATCAAGATTTTGAATAAAAGCTCATGATTGACCTCAATCCCTTAAACTTTCTTTTTGACTCATGTAGCGAGTTTAAGGTCGATAACTCAATTTTTTAGACCAAAGGGTACCAGGTTTTGAGATACCCCTATGGACTTACTAACTCTAGTCAAAAAGGCTACGGAGTGAGGTAAGAATCAACAAGTGCAATGTCCCTTTTTAGTATGACAAAATAAACGGGCTTAGATCCCTAGCATATGTCTTTAGCTAGCTTATACTTAGCAAAAGACACTTGACACAAATATGTTCACATGCATGGAATCAACACACTTCTGGATAATATCCTTCACCGTTTGACCACTCTCAAATTTATCTCACAATATGATTAAATGAAAGAGAAGAAAAGATAACATTGATAAAATTTATGCTCAACTAACAACCTAGTTCCTACAAAGAGAAGAAAAGATAACCTTGATAAAATTTATGCTCAACTAACAACCTAGTTCCTACCAATTCAAAAATCTATCCATGAATCCAAAATTTCCACATCTAGCTAACAATTAATCGAGACTATTGTACTCAAAGTAACTTGAGATCTCACATGGACAAGTAAAATTTTTTGAAAAAAAAATTAGGCACAAATAGCATATTTGGTTCATTCATAGCTCATGATCAACAACAATTTTAAACGCCAAGCAATCCTAAGCCTACAAGGCTATCTAACATGTCAACCAAAAATCATAACAATTAAAGTATATTCACCCCAAACTAAAATCACACATTGTTCTCAATGAAAGAACAAGATAAAAGAGAAGAGAGGATAACGAAACTTCCCCGATTGTACATTTGTAAATAGGTACCAATGCTTAAATTGGACTTGTGATGCTTTTGATGAATTTGGGCAAGTGACATTCTTGTGCACCAATTTGCCCCCAAACTTGTTAGGAATCATGTATATGTGGGACTTAAAAAATTATCCACAATTACAATGATAGCAAATCAAATAAAAAATAAGAAGATGCATAAAATTAAATAAAAAGATTAAAAGTTAAAAAATTTGGATTGCCTCCCAATAAGCATTTTTTTTTAATAGCCATTAACTCAACTTTGACAATTGACTTATGAGCATCTGAAGAAGGCTTTGAATGTCTTACCCATTTTTCTTCGTTTGACTTTGTTCCAATCTTTATTGGATTTTCAAAACTCAACATTGTCTCTTTCCATATAATAGGACTTGCCTATTCCATCCAATTCAAACTTAACTATGAAAATTTCTACTTCCTCATCGGGCTTAGTCACAAAATCAATTTCTTGACAATTAACTAAGTTGGGAGAATGTAAGTTGATTTTCTCCTCATTGATTGCCACATTATCGTTTAGCTCCGTTGTGATTAAATTTAACTCATTTTAGGCTCCTCGTCAATGGTTGAACTCTCATCGGGTTGAATGATTGGTCCGCAATCAAATTCCACAGGCAATGGCAAGCCTTTCCTATTAACTTCGTCGAGTGGATTATACCCCCTCTTTTAAAATCCATCCCAATATTCGTAATCTTTCACAAGCATGCCATCTATATCCAACTTGGCAAGTTCATGGCTATACTTTGCAAGTGTCTTCTCATTAAAAAATGGAGGACCATCTCCTGAATATTTAATGTCCTTGTCCCAATCGTCAGGTACATAATCCCCCATGAACATGTAACTATCATCGAAATTTTCTTGTGCTTGTTTTTTACATTTCAAATATTGCCTGAACCAAAGAAATTTCGATATTGAGGCATCGGTGCACGAATACACGTGCTCGACAAATTTCACATTTTGGATCTCCAAGCATATTTTCAAAGTCAATATAGAGATTAGATATTGCAAACACTTTGTTACTTTACCAAGATTAGAATAATACAACTATAGCTGAAAAGTACAAAGAGAGAATACTAATACAAGATAGATTAAAAATATGGGGGTTAGGCAAATATAAAAAAATAAAAACAAACAAGTAGATAAATTTTTTTTGTTAAAATTAAAATAAGTAAAAGTGGTAATCAAAGTAAAAATATTCCCCGACAACAATGCCAAAAACGTGTTTGCTATAAAAATCCGAACCACAAATACATGGCACGTTCTAGTAAATAAATGGACTTTTTGAGTCCAAGTTGTCGATCCCTCGATGAATGTTTACTTTCAATTATACAACTTTAGTTAATTTAATTTTAACAATAAAAAATACACACTATACAATTTGATTTTGAAAAATAAGTAAAATTAACTAAAAATATACATAATAAGAAAACATAAACACTTAGGAATTTTGGAAGAAAAAAGTGGTTGTGATTCATGATTTCGCTTAACCGCCGCCTAATTAATTTCTCTAAAGTCAATTAATAAATTACTTATTTACGATATTAGACCCGGTTTTCAATTTTAGTTAATTACTTCCCTCGAGCGAAATTAATCCTAATTAATTAGTTTAACTTACCATATCTTTATGTCAATTAAAATCAAACAACCACAATAAATCTTTGTAGAAGCAGCTCAATGGATCATCTAAAGTTACTGATACATCTCTATCCCTTATACAAACCTTAAGGTATCTACTATTTGTTCTAAAATGTACAATCTTCTCTCAAACGATGTACAAATAACTAAACTCAATCATTTAAATGCCATATAAATGAATGATATTTAATGCAATAATAAATACACATGAAAATAGGCATTTTAACATTAAAGAGAAAATAATAAAATTAATTAAATTTGAGTTAAACTACTACCATAGATTCCAACACAAGAAATTTAGCCCATGTTAAATATATGATTAAAAAAAAAGAGAATATTTATACAATACATTGCAAGTATAAGATAATAATGAAGAAAATACAAGATTCAAGATACAACCCTCTTTTTTTGTTGGATTTTTGAAGATGTTAAAGGCTTGAACTTGATTTTCCCAAATTCTCTCTACCTCCTTGAATGTATTCTCCTTGTGTTTTATGATTTGCTCCAAAAATATCAAGAAGATAAAAAGGAAAAGAAAAGGAAGAGAAAAGGAAAAGAAATAAGAAAATAAAAAGAAAACTGAAGGGAAGAAGACTAGATCATGAATAATAATAAGGAAAAGGGGCCGAATTTAGCTTATAAATGTCCTAAAAACGTGTCCTAAAAATTGCCCCAAAAAGTCTCCAAAATCTAGCAAATGGCCCCAGCCAAAAGTGGCACGTGTGCAGGGGCATTTCATTTTGCTCTCGGGTTAGTTTTTAAGCCTTCCTCGCGCTTAGGTCTTTTCTGCTTTCATATTATCTAGCTTAATCATCCACTATTTGAATGCTTGGTCCCTCAACTTTGATCTTGTAGAATTTGATCCTTACATTTTGATTTTCATTTCAATCATGTCCTCCAAAATTGCATCCAAGGTCCTTTACCTTTCTGCACTTTTGCATTTTGGTCTCCAAATTCACAATTTTACACGATTTTTATCATTTTCCCTTTTTTGCATTGTTCTATTTCCTTGTGTGATTTTTACCTATAAGTAAAATAAGTATGCAAAAACATACTTATCAGCAGCAATTTGCACCACCTTCCTTGTATGGTGGGCAGCTACCTTTCCACCTCGGTGATAATCGTGATGAGGCCAATTTTATCTAACAGTAGTTCGAGCACCTTCTTCGTTGCTTGAACTATGGTGGATATGTTCTATTCTTCAAAGAATTGTATATTGAGCAAATTTGATATCTAATAACTTCATTTTTCATGGATATATCCTCACAAAGTAGTATTTTGAACTTTATAGCTTTCACTTGTTCTTTGTCCAATAACAACGCCTTTCTTCAAAAGGAAAAACCAAAATATTTTTCCGGCGGGCTTCGTTAATGATGATGATCGTGGTTATGTGTGGTTTTTTTATAGACGGCACAAATCTGTTGACCTCAATTTTCGTAATGGTTATGTGACCAACAGATAAACACTCCGTGTAGATAGTTTACTATGGATGACAGCAAACCGTTAGTCACAAGTGGTCTTTTCCAATTGTGGTGAAGGTAACTGCGAGCACTTTGACAGTCAAGTTAGTTAACGTCGAAGGAAAAGGAAGTAGTGCACTTGATTCAAAATTGCACGGCAAAGAGAATTATGTGAAGAATTACATTGCCTTTCAATTGCTGCTATGTTGGTATTTATAGTGAAATAGGTGGATTTAGGACCATTAAATGGAGAAACACGTGGTCTTATCTGTTGGACGAGACGTCCTCTTCTACGTGTCAATCAATCAGTCTATAGGTGGCGAGCATTTAATGCCCTCAAATGAGTACATGTAGTGATTTGATTTATTGGCGTCTGCTGTGGACATCACATCAATCAATCATGTGGATCCAATTTTAGCTAGGTCTTTTATACAAAAGATCATTTATTTAATATGGAAGAGGCGATGACATTGTGTCAAGGATGACAACGAGACGGGTATGGGACGGGTCGGCCATTTCCACCCCCATCCCATCGGGTGTTTTTATTACCTTACTCAATCCCCATACCTGTTTAAAGCGGGACGGGACAGGGCGGGTCCACTGACCCATTTATTTTTTCTTTTTATTAGTTATTTATTTTATTTTTTGCTTTTATTTTTTTATGTCTTTACTTCGTAAATATTATTACTTTTTTATCAATTTGTTAGAAACAACTCATGTTCTCTTTAAAAGTATGATAAATATATTATTTTTATTTGACAAAAACTCAAATTTGAAATTAATTTAAATGGGACGGGGACAATGATTCCCGTACTCGCTCCATACCCATTTTGGGAAAATGAACCTTGCTCCGTTCCCACCCCGTTTACCCGATTAGGTGGGTAATCCCTACCCCATTCGGGATAGGGTCCCACAGATTTCGGGTTGATCGATTTTTTTTTCCATCCTTAGATAGTGTTGGTCTATGATTGATTTCATCATTAAGATTTTGATCATAACAAACAAGATTAATATTGTTTTTAACAATTGATTTTGAGTGATAATAGTTCAATATTAAAATCAATTAAGCTCAACATATAAATCGGACTCGTAGTAAAGATCAAAGTGAAAATTAAGTATTCAAATCAAATAATTCAAGACGAGAACTTAAAAGACATACGTCAAGAAAAGCAAGATCAAAAGCATGAAAGGCGACATCAAAGAAAGATCAAGACGAGAAGTCTAAGAGACAAATTTCGAGGTAAGATAAAAAACTCAGGTTTCTTAATATAAATGTACTAATACTTTGATATTTAGTAATGAATAATAAAAGTTCAAAAATCGTTTTATGCACAAAAGATTATTTCATAAAAACAATTGCATAAAATTTTTCAATTTCAACTTGATATTACTTACTTATTCAAAAGTCCACATTTAAAAAAAAAAAAAAGAAGTCAAAGTCAACCGAATGTCCGATTGACCAGGTGGACGCCCGATTCGCCAATGTCATTTTTTTAACTGTTGTGATTTCTAACGCACAACGGCTAGTTTAGTCGTCCGGTTTAGTCGCGGACGTCTAGTTGGGTTGTCCGGTTGGGTAAAAACGTTGAACGTTTTGACTACTATAAATACCTCTTCATTATACATTCATAAACAATTAGAAGAGAGTTTTCTTGTGAAATATATTTATGAAAAGCTTATATTTTTACATGCATTTCTTTTATTTCTTCATAACAAAAACTTTAATTCTTGAATCAAATTTCTTGAATTATTTCTCTCATCAAAGTTTTTCACTTCTCTTTGTGCTTAAATTATTTATATCAATTTTAAAAGAGAAATATATTTTAGAAGAAGATTTTTGTATTTACCTTGCATAAACTTTTCTACTTCTTCATATTGAAAATGTTAATTGATTGAATCAAACTTGTAAAATCATCATATTCATCAAAATTTCTCATTTCTCTCTTAGTACTTAATCTATCACAATTATTCATTGAAAGAGATATATCTTTAGGAAAAAAAATTTGAACCTAAATTGCATTTATTTCATCTTCATATTCACATTGAAATATTTTGATTGATTGAATCTAATTTTTGATTATCATATTCATAAAAAATTTTCATTTAACACTTGAACTATCATTTATTACTATTTTTTGAAGTGTTAACATTTCTTAGTACTTAATTTATTTGTATTATTTATCAAGAGATGAATTTCATTGTAAAATCAAAGTGTGGGTCACATTGAGGTCCCTTAAAGCTCAATATGTAGGTAATATTGAGATCTCGTGAAAGCTCAATAGTGGGTCGTGTTGAGATCCCGTAAAACTCAATATTATATAAAGATCGGTGCTCATTGTTTGTAAGTCATCAAAAGTGTTGTAAATGGTATGATTGTATCATAAGTCAATCAACATAATTAAAAGACCTTGCTCATGCTGGAAAGCCTAGTAACGGAGGACGTAGATCATTGCTTTAGGATCGAACCTCCACAATTTTATCGTTTGCATGCTCTCTCCATTTTATTTATCGCTTTTATATTTGTGCTTATTATTTAAATTAATCTATTTAATCTTTACTTGCAAGAATTTAGATTACTTTTTCGAAAAAGTTTTAAAAACCAATTCCACCCTCTTGGTTAGTTATTATTGGGCTACCAAATAGGACTCCAGCAGCAGCACCGCTCTACCTCCTTTCAGTTCGTCTTATTTCACTCTGATCGCCCTGGACCTTAGTTATCGCGAATATGAATATGGACCATCCCACCTCGATAGTTCGGTACGAAGTGATGTGGATCGTTGACCATGTTTATTCGCTTGGCTGGCAGCTACGTCGACGATGATCTGGAACCACTCTATAAGAGGCGTAGCAGATATAAAATTAGAAGTAATGTTAATTTTCAGTTTATTTCCCCAACTTGGTCCTTGAAACATGTTCCCCAAAAACATAATTGGCTTTGTGAATGGATCCAAGCAACTTGGAGACTAACATATAGTAACTCCTTTTTACATATTTTTAGGTCTAGTGCTTGATGACTACATATATATTTGGAAGTAAACATCTTAATGGTCTTGTTTAATTTGGATATGTATGGAATATATTTGAAATAAGATTGATAAGATTTCAGTACAACACATTAGACGAGGAATATACGTCAAAACTAATATTCCCTTAGTCCCATAAACATAGGTTTACTTTTCTTTTCTCTTATTTAATATAGAAGTACATTAGGAAAAATATATTTAAAAAAATATTTATTTCCAACTATATTAATTACATATTCTTAATATGCATGAAAATGGAAACAAGCATATCGTTGTGGGACATAAGGAGTATGATTTTGTTATAATTATTTGAGATTTAGCCCATGCTAGATCCTCATTTTCAACAACACATTTTTTAAATAAAATAATTTTGCACGTGGACATATAGCATTTTCTAACTTTTTAAGCCCCTATTTGACAACTCTTATTTTCAAATTCTTTTTTTTAACATACTCATTGTAAACCCAAATTTTTCCCCTAATTTTCAACTTTACATTCTCTTAAAAATTACTATTTGAAACATTTTTTTTTTTTTTTAGAATAGTGGTCATCAAATAGGGGTTAAGTACCCGTTTTTATCCAACGGGGATTTAGTTACTTTGAATTTTTTAACAAGTGTAAAAATAATCCAGAAGAATTCAAGCAGCCAAACCTTTTTTTTTTTTAACTTTACTGTATCAAGTTTCAATTGTTTATAAATGGATTGGAATCTTTTGTTGTGATCAGAAAAGTAGCTACAAGCTCATTGAAAATCTAAAGAGAAATCATAATTGACTTTGAATAAGTGGTGTTAGATTAATGATGATGATTATTATTATTATAGTTTAGTGCAATTGGCCACCATTGCACTTCTTGGTAAATGACTGGCGAAATTATGGGTGAATAATTTACCAAATGAGTGACATTTTATATTATATACGTGTGATAATGCTCTTAAGAGCCAAAGCATCATCCTAAGTGGGTTGGGTTAGATGTGTTCTTACTTTCTTGATATCACGTTTTGTTAAAAGAGTCCTGAGGTTTAGAACCTGTTAAAAGAAGTTTTTGAAATTAAAAAAAATATATATATATTTTTGAACACGTTTCATCAATTTTATAAAAATACTTTTTCTAGTTGAAAAAGTTTTTAAAGAAAACTGACTTAACGTGATTTCCTCTAAAAGCTATCCTGGAAGAGAAAGTTATTTTCGAACTTATTCAAATACCAAGTAAGGTAGCTTCTCCGTGAATTCCATAAGTAGAAGCAAAAATAGAAACTTTGTCAAACAAGCCTTTATCTATTTTACAATATCTTTCATTAAAGCTGGGGGACTATAATGAAATAAACTTGTAAACTGAGGGACCAATAAAATTTTCCCTCACATATGCATAGAAAAACATGATTAAGACATCTCAAAAAATTTACCTTCATTATAATTGAGTTTACCATTTACAATTTATTTGATGACGTGGATTGTAATGTGTTGAACAATAATAAAAAATATAAAATTAAATTGTTCAGTCGTATCTAATACTATATACCCAAATTGTTGTATAGTCAATGATATATATGTCAATGCCTTTTGTTTGACTTGTATAAATTACGCAAATGCTTTGCTAATGTCTTAGCCAGCATTTTGTTTCCTAGGGTATTTTAATATCGGAGTTGGTGTAAACAAATACTCTTTGTCTACTATCCAACATTTTACAGTTTACTTTTGATCATACTATTTTTAATGATTTTCAGAAGAGTGCTAAATAACATTATTTTTTTCAAAATAGCTACATCAAGATGACAAATAACATTTATAACAAAAGTGCTCTGATATATTTCTTTACTTAAAAACGAGGGCTATTCAGTACCATACATACCAAATGTGCACTTGAAGTATCGAATATAACCCGTAATCCAAATTTTGAATATTTTTTGGTGCATTTTGAATGGCTTGGTTTCGTGACCGTCAATAAAATGTATTTTATTTTTTATAGTGTAGTGGAAATTTGATTTGGCGGCTCAAAAGAGTAATTGTACGTATACATACGTAGGAGACCAGATAAGATATTCGACATGTGCAAATGGTCATTAAACTGAAAATGTCAGCCCATTACCTTTCTTTCATGTATATACTAACATATTGGATCTCTTCTCTTGTCATAATGCATCGCGCAGACTCCTCACCCATCCCATCACTATGAATAGGTTTTTCCAAGCCATTCAAAATAGAACTGCCAATTACGGTCAATTTTTTACGCTACAAAAATATCATTATCTCGAATCGCTTGGGAAACACATTGAGTACTTGCATAATTAATAACTTACAGTTGATATTAATGCAACCACCTTGTCTTGAAAAACCTTGTCAAGGATGGAACGGACTTGAAAATTGCTACTTTCAATAAAAGACTAACTATGTGAAATTATCTAATTAGATAAAAATGAATCGCCATGAACGTAGATCTTGAAAATTGGTGAGTCGTCGTCAACAAAAAAAAAAATATGAGAAATTAATTTAAGATTTCGAACGATGAAAGTCATGTAGCATCCTAGCATCCAAACAAACTTAGTACCAAATAATCAACGTTTAAAGTAATTTTTATTTTGCAATATATATCGTTATTTAATATTTGCTAAATAGCAGTAGTCACAACATACAAGTGCTCACTACAATATTTTTATACAGGGAAAAAAAAAATATTCATCAAGTAGCCATGGGGGCCTGTGAAATTCCCCTGCAACTAAACCCGTAAAATACACGCTCTCTTCTCTATTATATGATAAAATATCGGTAATGTCAAACTTTAACTATTTTATCTAAAAACCAGCATTTGACATTTATTGTTTAGTGATCCTGTCAATAAGTTTAAGAACACCTCCAATGATAATATAAAATAAAGATTTAGATCTTCAAAGTGACTGAAAATCTATCCAATAAAAAGATGAAAATTACATTTTTGGACAGAAAATGTAAATCAAGAACTAAATTTACATCCTTTTGTTACATTTACAAGAGGTAAAAAGTGAATTTACATCTTTCCATTGGAACATGATTTAATTTTAGATCCATCCGAATGTAAATGAATATGAAAAAGTAATTTTGAAGATATCAATTTACAATCAACTTTACACCACCATTTGAGACGCTTAAAGAGTTCCAACAATACGGTCCTTGACATCACACTCTTGTGACTCGAACATTGATCCCAATTCTAAAATCATTTATAAAATCAAACTTTTACTATCTCGTCTAAAAACCAAATATATATGCACAAGCATAACATAAAGAAAGTCCACCAGCCAGCCGTTCCAAAAGTACACGGTTTTTTTGATAGTTTAGACTGAACTTCTAATATTGCTCCATGTTAGCACCCACTCTTATCTTCCTCTTACCCTCTGCCCCTCCTCTTGGTGGAAGGCCTGCACAAAATTGGATGAAAAGAACTGGACGAACCCACATGATTGATTTCAGAATCTTTGGTACCATCAGCTGTCTTGATTTTCTGTTGTTTTCCAAATAATCATCCGAAGCAATAAACCCATCTTCAAGGAATCAAATCCTACATATAATCGTCTTATTTCGGCCATGCTCTTGTCTCCATTTTGTTCTTCTTCTTCTTCCTCGTCCCATTTGTGTTTCTTGGATGTGCTGTTAATTGTAGTAGTGGTGACTCTTGCTTGCTCTAAATATACCTGTCATGGCTCATGTAATCAACTTGATCGAGATTCTTTATCATCATTCAACCTGAGTATTAGTACTCCATCTCCTTTGAGTTGGTCTCTTTCGGTTGATTGCTGCAGCTGGGAAGGAGTTGGATGTGATGAGAGTGACAGGGTGAACAGTCTATTGCTACCGTCCAAAGGGATAGTTGGAACCATATCTCCCTCTATTGTAAACCTCAGTCATCTCTCTCAACTCAATCTGTCACGGAATTGGCTCTCTGGACCTATCCCGGATGGATTTTTTACGGCCTTGAACCGCCTTGTGATCATTGATTTGAGCCATAATCGTCTCACCGGGCAGTTATCAGATTCTGATAAGCTAATGAGTACTGCCACAACATTGGATTTATCCAGCAACCGCTTTTATGGGACAACCCAATCTTCATTTTTCCAGTCAGCATTAAATTTGCAAAGATTTAATGTCAGCAACAACAGCTTCTCTGGTTCAATCCCTTCATCTGTCTGCAGATTTTCGCCCTTAATCAAGCATCTTGATTTCTCCAATAATGACTTTGTAGGCTCGATTTCAAAAGTTTTTGGCCAGTGTTCCAATCTGTTGAGACTACGAGCAGGTTTCAATAATCTTTCGGGAGCAATTCCAAGTGATATTTACACAGTTTCAGCGCTGCAAGAACTTTACTTGCCCGCCAATAAGCTCTCTGGAGTGATAGATGGGAGCATTATTAACCTCATTAACCTTAGAACCCTTGCTCTCTTTGGTAATGAATTGACAGGAAAGATTCCTCGAGATATTGGGATGCTCTCCAACTTGGAAACGTTGTTACTTCACAATAATAAACTAAAGGGCACTCTGCCTCAATCTCTTACGAACTGTACGAGACTTACAACGCTGAGTTTAAGGGTCAACCTCCTTGAAGGTGAACTTTCTGCTTTTGATTTCTCAAAATTCATTCAGCTTAGGTCAATTGACCTGGGAAATAATCTCTTCACTGGAAGATTGCCTGCAAGCCTTTCTTTATGCAAGAATTTGGCTGCAATTTGCTTGGCCACTAATAGATTAAATGGAGAGGTTTTGCCTGGCATAATGGCTTTACAATCTCTATCCTTCTTATCCCTTTCTAATAATAGCCTAAACAATATCACCAGTGCAATGCGCATCCTAACAGGGTGCAAAAACCTCAGCATTTTAATGCTGTCAAAAAACTTTTACAATGAATCACTGCCAGGAGATGAAAACTTGATAAGAGCTGGCGAGTTCCAAAATCTTCAAGTCCTGGGTTTAGGTGGCTGTGGATTCACGGGTCAAATTCCAAGGTGGCTGTCTAGACTAGATAAGCTTGAGGTTCTAGACCTATCACTTAACAACATGAAGGGCTTCATCCCAGGATGGTTTGGGTATCTGCCAAACCTTTTCTACTTGGATTTGTCCCAAAACCTTCTGTCTGGAAACTTCACTATGGAACTTATAAAACTGAGAAGACTAGCAACACAAGAAACTTCAGATCAAGTAGAAAACAATTATTTAGAATTGCCTGTCTTTGTTCAGCCCTATAATGCCTCCTATCTGCAATACAACCAGCTCTCCAACCTGCCACCAGCAATATACCTCAGGAGTAACAGTATCAGTGGTACCATCCCAAATGAGATTGGCCAATTGAAGTTTATTGTTGCCCTGGATCTCAGAGATAACAATTTCTCTGGCAGCATTCCAGACACAATATCTAACCTCACTAACTTGGAAAAACTGGACCTCTCTAGCAACCATCTTTCTGGTCAAATTCCTGCATCGCTCAAAAATCTTCACTTTCTGTCTTTTTTCAGTGTTGCATACAACAATCTTGATGGTCCTGTACCTGTAGGAGGTCAGTTTGAAACATTTCCCAATTCAAGCTTTGAAGGAAATCCACGTTTGTGTGGTAAAAGTTTGCCACACTCTTGCTCTGGTCAATCGGAAACTACCCGTCAGTCACCACAAAGGAAAGGAACAAAGACAAAAATCATTGTACTCACCCTTGTGATTTTTTCTGGCATTTTCACTTTTGCCATGCTGATATATTGGGTATTTTCAAAGAGGAGGATCCGACTAAAAAGTCACCCCGAGAAAACTGATATGGATATGGTATCCTTCAATTCTTCTGGAGTATTTAACGAAGTTGCTAATGACACCAGCCTTGTCATATTGTTTCCTAACAATACAAATAAACCAATGGAGCTAACAATCTCTGAAATCTTGAAGGCCACAGACAGTTTCAACCAGTCGAACATAATTGGGTGTGGAGGCTTCAGCTTGGTATATAAAGCGACTTTAGTAGATGGTACCAAACTGGCAGTTAAGAAACTCTCAGGAGATATGGGCCTGATGGAAAGGGAATTCAAAGCCGAGGTTGAAGCTTTATCCACTGCCCAACACGAGAATCTGGTTACTCTACAGGGTTACTGTGTTCACGATGGCTATAGATTGTTATTATATTCCTACATGGAGAATGGGAGCCTGGATTACTGGTTGCATGAGAAACCTGATGGAGCATCCCAACTCAGTTGGCCAACGCGACTGAAGATTGCTCAAGGGACAAGTCATGGAGTGGCTTATATGCACCAGATTTGCGAACCACGTATTGTGCATCGTGACCTAAAATCAAGTAACATACTTCTGGATGATAACTTTGAAGCACATGTGGCAGATTTTGGGTTGGCAAGGCCTATTCTTCCTTACCACACTCACGTAACCACCGAATTAGTTGGTACCCTTGGTTACATTCCCCCAGAATACAGTCAATCATGGATAGCCACATTGAGAGGGGATGTCTACAGTTTTGGAGTTGTTATGCTTGAACTATTAACTGGAAAGAGGCCCGTGGAACTATTGAAGGCAAAGATGGCAATAGAATTGGTTGCATGGGTACAGCAAATGAGGAATGAAGGAAACCAAGAAGAGATCTTTGATCCACTCCTGAGAGGCAGAGGCTTTGAAGAAGAGATGCTACAAGTGCTTGATGTGGCCTGCATGTGTGTCAACCAGAACCCTATCAAGAGGCCAACTATACAAGAAGTTGTTGATTGGCTCAAGGATGTAGGATGCAACCGTCTGGCAGCAGCACAAGGGAACCACGCTACTTAAATAAAGGATTGTTCATATCAACATCAGTGCCAAATTTTTTCTACAATCAGTTTGCCATTCAGGAAATTATTTTTCCTTTAAAAAAAAAAAAAGAGGTTTATGTAATGAGTATGAGAACTTGTACAAAGATAAATTTTGCTAACCAAGAAATCAGGTATGCATGTACATTCATACATACACAAAACACATACATATATTGAATATAAGTTTGATATGCTGTCATTGCAGTTTTATACAGCAGTTTTCAAGGTTTATATGAGTAACACTCACTTTATCTATAGAAACAGTAATTAAACTTCCAGTGTACAGAATTTACATGCACATGGTCATGCCGCTGCCAAGTAATTTAATAATCAGTCTGCCCATGATAATGCACGTAAATATTAGAAAACACTACTTAACCTTTTCCATATGTTGTAGAATCAGTTTTACACTGAAGGGTGACAGTCAACCTGCTATCACTATCAGTGCTTAATCAAAAAAGGTAACTACAACATAGAGGCATGAACAAATTAGATATAATCTACCCTAATCACGTCAGACATTTACTACGTACTGGAGGTCAAAAGAGAAGATATTGCTAAAAAACGGCTGTATGTTTCATGTCAATTCATCAAACCTATAGGCTTTCCAACACATTGTAGTAAGAGATACACGAGCTTTGATGAGCTGAAATTATTAAGTGACTAAGAAAACTCAATAAATAAATAAATAACTCACCTCTCAAATTCAAGTTCCTATAAGAATTAATTACAATCAAAGTCTTTTGCTAATCAAATCCTAAAAAGTTTGATCAAGCCCAAAAAGTTGACTTTCTCTTTGTTTATGTTATCCTGGTCATGAAAGGAATTTGCAAAAGTTACCTTTTCAGCACTTTCAATTCCTTTAACACCAAATTGGTTGTTTGGGTCACCAATACTAGTTAAAAGATTTAGAACATAAAGCCCAAAATCATACAATTCTTCAGAATGTTGTGAATGCTCACCTTGGTTCCAGCCAAATGAATGAACCCGAATTGGTTTAGATATTTTCACAAGCAAACTCGAGTAGAATTAAAACCGACAATTTTCTTATAATCAACCTTCAGTTTTGATTTAGCATAAATAATAACAGGGAATGAGATCAATCGCGCGCGATCACACTAAGTGGCAACCTGAAATACCTACACAGAATAAATCGCGATCCCTTCACTTTACGTCAGGAATTGGAACTGTTGGGTATAATTAGGGTTCCGCTTGTTTGATTTTGAAAAGAAAAATGGAGGGAAGAAGAGCAAGAAAACCTAAAAAGCGCACTGCTAAATTCAGGGAAGGGATTTCTCCAAACACGATTTTAATTAGTGTTTTTAAGCCCAATTTGATTTAACTAAAAAAAATTGATAAAAATTAAATTAAACTCGCCAATTATTTTTAATCATATATTTCATGAGACCTACAACTATTATCGACTTTTCAATCACATATATTATTAACTTTTATTAAAATTTGATTTTTAACTAAATTAAATAAGGGCTAAGTAAATCAAAATATCATAAATAAAACACGACCGTATATATGATTTTATTTATTGTTATTTTAAAAATTACAATTTACATCACAAGTATTATCAAATTACACATTCAGCAAAAACTTTAATCATACTGGTGATGAAAATTAGTATCACGAAAATTACTTTTGCGTCTTCATTTACATTCCAATGAATCTAAATTCAAATTATGCTCCAATGTGAATATTTAAATCGACTTTTTGTTTGCATCCTTTTATATTTTTTGTCAAAAAATGCAATTTACATCTTCTTCTTTGCATCTCCATTGAAGAAATTTTCGATTACTTTGAAAATCTAAATCTCTATTTTACATCACCTTTGGAAATGCTAATATTGTGTAATACTTTGCATAACCTAGTAAAAAATTTAAGAATTTATAACATAACAATATTAAATCGAAATACACAACAAGTATTAACTCTCCCACAAAAAGATTAATCAAATCGCACATTGATGATGTCATATCTTCCGACCCGACCACTTGTGTCCTCGCAGACGTGATCGTATCACCACCCATGGTGATGTGATGGGCCATAAGCTCACCCCTTTATATCTTTTGTAATTTTATGATATTTTTTATGAGTTTATTTTATGATGTATTAGACTTTTATTTATGTATTTTGAAGTTTCAAGTTCGAAATTAGACTTTTAGTTTTGTTCATATCTTATTATGAATTTTTTTTATCGTTGCTTTGGGAAATTATACTCCGATTATACTTTCCTACATTTATGAATTTCATTCACTAAAAAGGATAATTTCTATGCATAACTTCTTTTTTCGCAAGATGGAGATTTAATATTATGTTTGCCGAAAAATACTGTACGATGGAGCAAAATAAATACAAAAGCTGATCGACTTTATATGAAGCATTAAAAATAAAATTGTTGTTACTTCAAAACTTGAAGCTGAAAAAAAAAAAAATAAATAAAAATTCAAGAGCATGGCAACAACTTGTGTCAATGATTAAAAATGATGGGGTAATTCTAGATCCATTAAAGGAAATTTTAACTTAGTAGCGATATTGATTGCTGAAAATTTTGTGAAGAAAAGCTGGTGTATTTGTAAATTTTGCTGAAGAGTGCATCACTGAATGTTTATTCAGCTCGGCCCAGATCTTTCGTCGTTATATAAGCCATAAAACTAGAATCGCCATCTTCATCTTGTCAAGTTACGATGTTTGCATGGTAATGTTGGTCACCACCCTAGTTTAGAGAGTTTTCATTGATCGGCGAGTTCGGCGAAATCGGACAACTATAACACCTAAGTCATAGCCTGCAACCTAGATCATCACTGCTTTTCTTTGATTGGTGGTAACTAACGATGTTGATGTCAGTCGGGGAGTATATCTTCTTATTTTCGTTTGGTTATATTGGATAGTTCTGACATCATATAAAGATATTCTTTCAGTTTGATCATGATGATGTTTTTACATGACCGTTCATGTTGGCCGATCTACCAAGATGAATCATATTGCTCGATTTCAAGAGTTGACTCTTTTGACTTTTCGTCATGAATAAGTTGTTTTGATTACTTTAAAGTGAACCCACTTATCATTTGAGGTGACCTGTTGAGATGGGATACCAGCAACTTATTCAACCAGCAAAATCTACTCCTGCAAAAATGACCACATCTTTGGGATTTGACAAATTGATACATTTTGCATTCATCTCTTAACTGTACCTCACCCAAAAATTGAGTTGCAGAAACATTTGAATTTGTATCGGTTACTGCATTTCTTGCGTAGTGTGTGAATGAGAGAGTTTTCATCACATTCCCCTCTTAAGCAATGTGATAGAAATTTTTTGAATTTTGAGGTTGATGCAGACGACCAATCCGCACTAAATCCTTACAAAGTAATACTCCAAATCCTTACAGGCGTGATTTATTTTTGGCGAAACTTTTTAAAAATTATTAGTTGATTGAACCTAATTTTTTGACACGCATTTTCTAAAAATACATTCTTTCAAAATTCATTTTCAACTGCACATTTTCAATAAAATAATATTTTCTTTACTTTTTAACAACATATTTTCTATCATATTTCTATTAAAAATATATTTTTTTCTCAATAATATCTATCAAACACACCCTAAATCTCGTAAAACCACTAATTTTTTTTATATCTTTGCAAAACTTCAACAAATTATACAGACTCGTAAGATTTTCAATGGGATCGAACTTCTCGCTGGCTCTCTGAAAACAAGCCAGTCCTTTTTAAGTTTTTTTTTTTTTTTGGGAAAAAGAGTACATATTTTACGTTTGAATTAATGTTTCAATGATCATCCAACTTATATCGTGATCACGAATTTACTTACTAAATTTCAAAGTATTTCACATTGTTCACTGAACTTTACCCTTTTGCATTCCATCCATCATCCTCAAAAATCAATTATCTTATTCCCTGACATGGCTATCGAAAATTTCACATGATAAGTTACAAACGTTAAAAAAAAAAATTACAATTCAGCAAAACCAATATTGTATTCATCATTCAACTTATACTTGGTCATGGTTTACTCTTCAAACTTCAAAATACTTCTAAATGGTCACTCATCTTTGAGACATTGAACTCCATCCATCATTCGTTAAATTTCATTCCCTTCGTTTCTTACGTATTGTACGAAAATCTCATCTGGCAAGTTAGATCATTAAAAATTTATAATTCAGCCAAACAATCAACTCACTAAAATCACCATATGTGCAATGCGACTTCCTCTGCCTCATGAACTTCTTTAAATCCCAATAATGCGTCCCCAGTTTTAGCCTAAAAATGCCAGCCCCCCAATTCAATCATCTCCCCACGTACAAATAAATTGTGTACTAAGACAGAGCTGATTGTTAAGAAGGGTGTGAAAAGCTACTACTTGTAAAGTCATATCCTTCAAATTGTACCATTTGTCTGGCGTCTCTCAAATCCCGATCTTTCCTTTTTATAGGCATGTGTCCAATTATTTGAGGAACGATATGTCATCCAAATTTGGCCAAAATTGATGAATGAAGAACAATAAGCACATACACAAATCAGAAGGTATTCCAACTATACACTAGCCTTTGGCCAAATTGATGAACGAAGAACAATAAACACATACACAAACTAGAAGGTATTCCAGCTGTACACTAGCCGTTGGAGTTCAATGACATTTCTTTCCTCGAATAGTTGGGGACACACATACAAAAGCGGAAGATTAGGATTAGAAAGACGTCGAGTAGATACAATTGGGGGATAGGGTTTTCTAAGTATTAGCTTACTTCTCGTATTCTTTTCAACAATCGATTGTCTTATCAACAATTTAAATGTATCTGGATGAGATGAGTGAATTGGAGGACGCTTTATTGGGGCTTAAAAAGGTTTTGGGATCATGGAAGTTTCGTTTCACATATGATGATTTTGGCAAATTGATAGTTTGATTGAGTTGTAATTTTTTTAATGATCGTAACTTTCTCGTGAGATTCCGTGCTATACATTCGTAAAGAAAGGAAAAAAATTGACGAATGATAGATGAAGTGCAATATCTCAAAGATGAATGACCATTGGGAATCATTTTTAAATATGATGAGTAAACTGTGACCAAGTATAAATTGGATGACTAACAAAACATTGGTTTAGTTGAATTGTATTTTTTTTAAAATGTCGTAACTTATCACATAAAATTTTCATTAGCAACGTCGGGGAATAATATAATGAATTTTTCAGGTTCATGAATGATGTGCAAATGAAAAATATTCAGTGAGCATTTTGAAGCACTTTGAAGTTTAGTACGTAAATCGTGATCATGATTCAAATTGGGTAATTATTGAAACATTTAACTCACTTATATTTGGCCAAGCTTAAGTAATCAAACTTATCAGCCATATTTTTGTTTTCAAACGTGTTATACAAGTCATCTTTTCACAAAGTAAAAAAATTAATTTCACACTAAAAAAAAAATAAAGAATACTTTCGCAATCAAATATGAGAAGATGACAAGATGACGTAAACTTCAACAATTATATCTCTATATACAATTTTGTATTGGAACTTTTTGAAGAGTCACAAACTCGAATAAATTCAAGATTCAAGTTTATAATGTTTTACAACTCATAAAGTTCAGAATTTGAAAACTTAAAATTTTTCGTTATCCTGCTCTCTCGATTATAGCAATCCAATTCAATGTACCAAACATTCATCAGAAAATACAACTGTTTGATAAAGTTAATTGAGAAACTCAGCCTCAGACATATGTACTGTTTCCAAATAACACTTCCAAACTGGAGAAGAATCCTTGTGATTCCATTTATCGAGTACAGCTTAATTCCCTAGATAATCATTACAATCGAAGTTGTTACTTTAAAATACCGAAAGGACAAACTGCAAAGCTAAGACATCGACATTCTGGAAGCAGCTAGAAATGCAAACTCGACGTTTTCATAAAAAATTGACCCCTGCCTCCCTTAAAGAATCAATCACTGCCTTCACCTTACCATGGTACTTTTGTTCCCTCTTCAATGCAACTGAAACCGCAGGTATGTTCTGAAGCATTAGTCGCTCCCCAAGTAACTTGCCAATTTTTGCAGCAGCCGCAACATCACGGGTATTTTCTTTTGCCTTCTCCATGCTCAACCTCAGGGCCTTCTCTTGAGTGCTTGCAGCAGAGGCCACCGTTGCAGTTGGTGTGTGGATTACTTGAGCACTCACGTACTTATTTGTGAAGTGCATTTTCAGGACATAAGGTTTGAGAAATTTCGTCAATCTTTCGGGCTTCACTGGTGGAAGAATAACCATCTCTGCTCTACATTGAACAGATATAAATTTTACGAGTCAAATAACATCATTGGCATATAATTATGTCATAGGAGAACTTTGATCATCACATCATAAGTGATCTGCACTAATAGACGAAAATTTCCGTTCAAGTGTTGACTTGTATTTATCTAAGCAAGCAGCCTAAAAAATCAGCTGAAACTTCATCAGATAAAGCTGAATAACACAGAATTTGTGATGAACTTAACTGTTATACACTTCCAGACTATTATTCATATATAATAAACCAATTTCCTACACAAAAATTTAAACTGGATACATCTAGGACTCGAGTTAAGAATATGCCACATTGTTTTAATGGTATGCAAATGCTTATATGATACATTCTTCAAGAGCATCCTTTTAGGGAGACTAAAGAAAGTAACAATAGAAGTGTCTCCGAACTCTCTCTCTCTCTCTCTCTCACACACACACACACACACACAAAAATTGATATATAGGATTCTCCAATTTCAGAGCACCGTGATGCATGATATTTCATGGGACTGCAAACCTAAATCTGGTAAGGATACCTTGATTTTCTCTGTCCTTCCTGATCTAAAATCTCTAAGCTTTTCTTCCTCCTTTCTATGAGGCACGGGACCAGCTGTAAATGCAGGTTCGTTTCTAGTGTTTCATGTGTCATTTCAACAATTTACGAGCGATGAATATTAGAATACTTCTAGCCCAACTGTATAAATTGCTACTTGCAAGAGATAACAAATAATGCAGCACAAAATGCTCAAGTCCTATTTTTCATTACCTACAAAATTTTGTATATTGAAAAAGTTTTCACATCTGCTCCAGTAGGTAATTCTTCGCGGGATAATATTTACTAATATAGAGTTTGAGCGTATTCCAAGTTAAATTTTCTTTTCTCAATGCCCTTTGAAATGCAAAATATTTCTCAGTAGTCTAGCATGGTTCTGGAAGGATGTGGTTGGAGGTATTTTTTAACCAACATGACAAGAATAAAATTGCTCTCACTAACAGTAGTCAGTAACTGGAATATGAGTGAGATGTGTGCGTTGAAATATAGAGGAAGCTGAGTGTTGATGTGTACTATGTTGGTAATAAGTTTCCAGTGCCACAATGAGGTAAACAGCTAAGGCCTTTAGCATTAACTTTAGACGCATTGTCAGATGTGGAAACTTGGAGTCTAAATAGTTGTGGTTCACAGAGTCCTAATAGTAAAACAAGCAACATCATTTCACTCTTTACAATATCTATGCAAACAGGCATGCTTCCAAGTCCCATTATTTGAATGTCTCCAGTATAAAGTTACCAGAATTGATAACCAGGCCAATCTCTCCTTGCTAAGCAGATCAACACACAGTCTACCAGATACCACAAATCAGAAATTTATCATCTATAGTCCAAAACCAAAAAGTTCAAGCATAAAAAGTAAAAGATCTGTTGAACACGCCCTGCGGACTTCTGTTATCCACTTGTCAAGCAGATTTTATCACTTTCAGCATCTTTTGGCTGGAGGTTACCATTAGGCTGTTCCCCAGATTTGAAGCATGCTAGCCGCCACGTGAACCTATTTTAGGCAGCTGTCAAAGCTCCTGATCTTAAACTGTCTGGCTTTGATTCAGCTCTCATGTTTACCTCATATACTAAAAGAAATTCCAAGAGTCCTTATCCACCCATTTGTAAAACTTCTTGCATATGACCTTAACTCAATGTCGAGTTCCAAGGTCCTTCAATAGGTTTGATCCAATCCTTCCAAAAGAAGAGAAGCCGGCAGGTTATAGACTTTAGAATGAGAATTTTTGACAGGGGGATAAATAATTAAGGGAAGAATCTGTAAATTCTTGCATTCTATTTATTCTTCTTTCCTCAATATTTATTCCTTCCATTTTTTTCTCTGTTCTGAGTATTTTTTCAACATTCCAGGAAAATAGGTTTAGTTATCAAAATACGGAGACTCAAGTAGTTGCAGAGCCAGGCATGAAAAGATTATCTCTCAAACAATACTACAGATATTAGAGGAGGTTACATGTGAAATAAATGAATTGCCAAACATAAATTGCTGCTGTGTCATGAGAATTCAGTTCATTTTTCTTCGAGGCAGCCAAAACAGTGAAACATGATCCATCCATAGGTCCATCTTAATTTTAAGTCATGAAAATTTCTACTGGTCATAGTTCGAGACAAAAACTCACCTGAATATAAAATGTGACATTTCTCCATCAACCAACAAGTATTACTTCAAGAACTGATTTCTGAGCTTGACGGCATAAGTTGAAATGTAGTACCTAATATTCAACATTGTATTAAAGAAATATTGAGGCTTACGTGTTGAGGTGCACCTCCTCAAGCCTTGAGTGTCATTTGTCAAGGCTTATTCCTCGGGGAGGTTGAAAATTTGTTTGTCTTGCCTTGTTTTTTCTAGGCTTTTTATTACTGGTCTTGGCTTTTTGGGAAATCATTTTAGTCTAGATCATTTTACATGTTTTTCATTTTCCTTTTTCTGCCTCCACGTGAAACGAGAAGAAATGGGAAAGGCGAAGGCAGTAATTGCTAGTGAAGGATGATGACAATAATGACTGAAAAGCTACGGAGAGTGACGATTAGAGTGGTAGCCTGATAGGATAATCAAATATGTAAGTGATTTCTCAAAAATCCCATTAGTAGCGATGAAATAAGAGACTTTTAGAGCTTGTTTGGGAGCAATTAAAATCGGATTAAAATTGAAAAACTAGCCCTTATTGTAGACTTTTATTAGACGAGTGGGACGCAATAACGGCTATATTTTCAATTTTAATTGGTTTTTAATTGCTCCCAAACAAGCACTTAGTTTATTTCTACTTTTGGTAGAAGATTAAGGTTTTATTATGTGATTACTAATTTGAAAACCTACCATTTGCTATTTTATTGATATATTTTATATATATTTTTTTTTTGCAAACTAGACTTTTAATTTATTTTTTTATTTCAAGGCGGTATATTATCAGCCTATTTTTGTATGTTTTACTATTAATTATATGATTGGTTTTTCTTGAGGCTTATGCTTCATCTCACAAAGGTAGAATGCTGCAGTGCATGATTTAGCCTTTTCAGACGTTGATATTTAAAAGTTGTGAGAATTTCCGCTTTGCCCACTATATTTTCACCTTTGGTCAAACTGATAGTTCTTGGAGTCCTATTTCATTTGTATTTGTCTAACAGATGATTATTAAAATCTCAAGGATTTGTACTTCAAAAATATGAAAAGCTAAGAAGAAAATAGAAATCACCAATACAGTAATACTGGTTTACAATTTGGTAGCATGTCCATAGAGCAGAATAAATAATCTGCTCAAGACATGATATAGAGTATTTGGTAATTGTAGCCTAAGTACTGGGGTCACAAAGCAAGGCTAAAATGAGCTTGGTTTCTGAAATTCAAACTTGGTTACAAGGACTGGTGGCCTATAAATTGTGAAATAACAGCACAATGTCCAGAAAAAAAAAAGGCAAATAATAGCACACTCATAAAATTATCTGACCGAAAATAGCTAAAAGAATTATCTATGTAATTTCCTCAACACAACAAAATATAGAAGAAGACTGGCTTAATTTTCTATTCGATCTTGATTCAAACTTTAAGTTGTTGAACAAAAGCCAGCCAATAGCTTCTCTTCCAGTGCTTGTGATATTGCTAAATGTGAGTGTTTCACATTAGAAAATTAATTGAAGTGCAAAGAGTAGGTGATGAACCAGAAAAATACCTTAAAGCACCACTAAAATAAAGGAAAGGTGCACCCCACACAAGCTAAAGCTTGTGGCCACTTGCAGAAACTAATGCAACAAAAACTCTAACATGCCATTATCACAATCCCCTAATGTATAAGGGCATCAATAATTACAAAGAATACTAGCAAATACGCACACAAATATTAATAGGGCAGGAAGAACTTTCACTGGGCTTTCCTCTCTCAGGGAAAAAAATCACAGCAAGAATTTAAAGAAAAGAAATGCATAGTTAATAAAAGAGCTAAAAACCATAAGTATTGCCGAACATTCTAACCGAATTTATTAAAGCCAACATCATTCAATAATTAAATATTTATTCTTAGAATCAAATTTTAAAACTTTTTATGACCAACATTCTCAAGTTTTCTTCAGTCCCAGATAAAGTTATAAACTATATACAAATCCAAATGAAACAAAAAAAAAAGGCATTTGTAGAGAATGCCAACAGGTGAAAAGCCAAAGTGAAAAGCTTACCTCACGGATTTTTGTTTAAAATATTTGTCAATTATAACCAAATTCAATACATAAATAAATAAATACCATATTTCACTTTTCATCCAAACTTGAAATTGATAATAATTTCTTTGATCAAGCAGCATTTATCTCCACAATCACCTACCAACTAAAATATACAAGTGGAGGTTAAAACACACTGTCCAATCTTATAAGTCATAACATATCAAAATTTCATATCTTCGACTTCCAAACGACATTTTAACAATGAATACACTTATACATAATACTACGAAGTATAATCTTGCCATTATTTAAGCCCCAATTCCTCTTAAGACAGCAACACTAAATGGAATAAATATCGAAACCAAGAAAGGTTGACCAATCTCCTAAAATCATTTAAAGAGTGTGTACATTACTTAGGTTGATCTGTGTCAAAACTTTCAGACAAGAATAGATAAAAAGCAATGGGGTCGATAATAATTCTGAAATCCGAATGAATATTAGAACAAAAACATGTAAAATTAAGTGAGTAGGCGATCGATTTGTTACCTAGAATGGAGAAAAACCACAAAATTATGACACAAAGCAATAGAAGTGGGAAAATATGAACTACGATCTCGACGGTGCAGAGCTTTGTCTCTTCTCTAGGGCAAATAATTGGAAAAGACGGAAAAGAGGAAAATATCCGTGATTAGTTAGAGGAAATTGGGCAATTGGGCTTGTGCAACTGGGCTTAGGCAACATAGAGGCTTGGGCAGTTACTGAATTACAGATTTCACACAAAAAACAAAAGCAGAAATTTTTGAGGGTACTTGACCCCACATGACCCCCATGTGGGTCGCGCCCTGGTTGCAAGTTATAATTGTCATTTGATTACAAATTGCATAGCCCTGGTTTGATCCACATTCATTCAAAATTCATTTTTTATTATATATTTTTCAATAAAATAATATTTTACATTATATCCAAAAAAATTTCTTATTTTTAACTACGTATTTTTCATCACATCACTATTTAAAATATATTCTTTCTTAATAATCTACATCAAACACCCTCATAATATTACTTATAACACTTCCCCTTGAATGACACATTATAAAATATCTTTCTCGTTAAAATCTTATCAAGAAAACTCAATAGGACAAAACTTAAGCTAATGAAAAAGAGTACAACTGCTCCCATGATTTCAATAAATGAAAATTCTTGTATTGAGTCATCCATGTTTTGTACGTCAATGTCTTCAATATCGTAATTCTAGTGAAAAATGTTTCGTGTTGTCTTTTTATAACTTTCAAATAACACCATCTTCATACGAGATGATGATTTGAAAAATAGCTCTTATTGATCTCTTAAAGAGCAAATCAAACATTATTTTTCAAAGTAAATATCTTGTAAGTTATGGACATTCATTACACAAAAAATGTATTTTATTAAAACCTTATTAGGAAAAATCTAATGGGAAAATCCTAATGAAGAAAAAAATAGTATATTATTCTTTTAAGTATGCTATAAAAGTTGTCTCTTATCAGAAAATTCCAATGGAATAAAATATTGGTGACGGAAAAAAGAGTACGTGTATTAATTCCCTCTCATAATATTATCACTTGAGTGTATTAATTCCCTCTCATAATATTATCACTTGAATTATATGCTTCAGGCATAAAATCCTTCAATGATAGTATTAAAACTATATATGATAAGTTGGCTATAATTACATTTATCATATACATATCAAATTCCATACATCGTCAAACAAATAAAATAAAGACATGTGATTACATCCACTACATGATAATTTATCTATTTATAAAAGTTTTTGTGAAACTCATTATGTAAAGAGTCGTACATTTCATATTACGACTTTACTTTTTTCTATTTCATTTCGTATAAATATACACATTTATGTGTTTAATTTATCTATTTATTCAAGTTTTCGCGAAATTCATTATGTAAATAGGCGTATATTTCATATTACGACTTTACTTTTTTCAGTTTCATTTCGCATAAGTATACATTTTTTAGGTGTTCAGATTGTAGATACAAAAATTTCAAGTTTTCTAGTAAATTCAATTTTGTTATGATTACATCATTTATTTGATCAATTATTTTTTGATCCGTATACTTCAATGAATTTATTTTGATATCCTCGTTTATCATAATTTAAAATGATATATTATGTACAAAAATATTGTTGACAAATTTTTCTTTTTGATTCTATTTCTTATAGAGATATCTCAATTTTCAACATATCAGATACTTGAACTCTTCTAAGATTTTATAATTTGTTGTGTCTAAATACTAATCAAGATTATATGCTTCATTAATGGGATCATCTTTACTAATTTCTTCATTTTCGTTTGGAGACTTTTATATTAGAATCGAATATTATCACGTTTTGGCATGTCATAAATTTATCAAATATAATATTAACTAATTTTCCACCTCAGTGCATTGTGGTGGATTGATTTTACATATACTGCATTATCAAAATAATTAGATAAAAAATTAAGCTCTAACCATATGCTAGGTTATAACATAGAAAACAATGATATTGGTATGATCCGTAATAACATTCCCTAAACATAAATGAAATGTACTTTGTTTTCATTACTAATGATTAATAAATGAATTAGAAGCGTTTAACAAGCAATAGTGTTAAATCATTTATCTACATTCCAATGAATACTTATTAAAATGTTGATATTTAAACTCACTAGTATTAACAATGCAATTACAGGTTGTATTAACAATGCAATTTCGTAAATTTTAGGTTGTGAACACCATACAATTATCTAGTAGATGTATTAAATTTATTAGATACAAATAATATCTAAATAGTCTACATAAAAGGTGATGGAGTACCATATATCACCCTAATTAATTTTTAAAAATATAGGGATTTAGTCCCAACTTTAGTTAGTGATGATTGATGATCAACTCAATAAAGAGAACAAGTTTCAAATAGAAAATTATTGGATTGAAGTTTGAAACGAACTGATTCTTGAACACTCGCTTTATTAAAACGTAAAAGTTTTCAAAAGAAAATTAAAATAACATATTTAAACTTAAATATTTCAAAATCAAAATAATGTGATTGCCAAAAACATAAGTAAATCGTAACATAACATTATTAAAATATTTTATTAGCCACTGTTGCATGCTCACCCAATCTTCATACGTCTCGAATCAATGATTAATTATTACCTGTAAATAAAAATTTATATTTCATATGAGATGATGATCTCAATAAGTGAAAAAACGTAAAATGAAAAATAGAAGCCTATGAGATTCGTGAACATACTTGATGAGACACGAAATTATAAGAACCGAACTTCATGATTCTAAATTCGTACGTAGCGCTACTAAACTCCATGATTTTATAAAATGATCATAATATTGATTTCTGTAACATTAAACAATGAAATACGTAGATTTCACTTACATTGAATTTGATTATCATGTCAGCACGTAGGAGAATTGCGGTTTTCAAAAAAGAATGTTCGTGTGTGTTTGTGGGCGAATATATATACCATAAATGTCAATTATTCCGAATTTGCATGTATAGTCCCTTAACTATGGACGGGTATGAAACTTGGACCTTAAACTTTCATCGATGTGCAATATGATCCTTAATTTATAGTTGATGTGTAAATTGTCCATGAACCTTAGTCTCTATATAAATTGGTCCTTAAACTATGGTTATCGAGCAATTTGGTCCCTATATTTAGGTTAATAACAAGTAGAGAATTTCAAGTCATTATAATTTACCAATCTTCAAAAAAATTCGTTCTCAAAAATTACTTTAGTTGTCTTCATCAAATAGTTGGGGATATTTGGTTTGTATTTCATCATCACGTTCCCAAGTTGCTTCTTCGATTGAATGATGTAGCTATAATGCCTTGACTAGTGATATTTCCTTGTTGCGAAGCTTTTGTACCTTCTGGGTTATAACGTAAAGCGGGACTTTTTCGTAGCTTAAATTCTGATGGATCTTCAATGGTTCGTGCTTTACTACAAGACTTGGATCTGGGACATATTTCTTGAGATACACGGAAGACATCATGCACTGCAGAAAGATCCGGTGGCAAAGCTAGTTGATATGCCACATTTCCAACTCATTTGAGTATCTCGAAGGGTCCGATGTATCTCGGTCGAAGTTTCCCTTTCTTACCAAAACACATGATACCTTTCATTGAGTGACTTTGAAAAGCACGCGATCACCAACCACAAATTATAGGTCTTTTCATCTTTTATCCGCATAACTTTTCTGTCTGTTTTGGACGGTCTTAATACTAGCTCAGATCTTTTCAATGGCTCGAATGGTTTGTTCCACAATTTCAAGCCCTAATATCTTATGCTCACCAACTTCATCCCAATGAACTGGTGATCTGTACTTTCTTCCATATAGGGCTTCATAAGGTACTATATCGATAAAGGCATGGTAGCTATTGTTGTAAGCGAACTCAATTAATGGTAAATGTTTCTCCCAATGCCTTCAAAATTCTAAGACACAAATTCACAGCATGTCTTCTAGAGTTTGAATAGTTCGTTCCGATTGACCATCCGTTTGGGGTGGAATGTTGTACTAAACTTTAACTTAGTTCCCATCGCTCGATCCAGACTTTTCCAGAAGTTTGATGTAAACCTTGGGTCTCTGTCTGATACAATCGAGATTGGAACACCATGGAGTCTCACCACTTTGTTAACATATAATTGTGCTAATTGGTCCATAGAAAAGGTCATCCGGAGAGGCAAGAAGTGAGTTGCTTTGGTCAATCTATCGACTATTACCCAAATGGCCTCATGATCCTTCACTGACTCTGGAAAACTAACAACAAAATCCATTGTTACTTGCTCCCATTTTCATTTCGGAACTTCCAATGGTTGTAGTAACCCTGACGGTCATTGATCTCCGACTTTCACCTGTTGACATACAAGACACCTCTCAACAAACTCAGCTATTTCCTTCTTCATATTCCTCCACCAANCTCCACCAATATACAGCTTTTAGGTCACAATACATCTTTGTACCTCCTGGGTGTACTGAATAAGGAGTGGTAAGGGGTTCTTTTAGAATCTCCTTTTTCAATTCCTCAAAATCTGGTATACATAAACGTCTTTGATAATACAACGTTTTGTCCTCGATTACGATAAATCCTTTCCGTTTCTCTGTATCAATCTCGACTTTAATAAATTCAAATAACTGATCGCCCTTCTGGTGGTCCTTAATTCTATTATCGAGTGTCGATCGAATCAAGAGTGCTATCATTCAAGCTACAGTTTTTAATGGAGTTGTGACTACTTTGAGACTCAATCTCTCAAATTCCTTATATAAAGGTTCTTGCGTTGTTTATATTGCCAAATTGCCCGTGGTTTTCCTTTTCAAAGCGTCTGCCACTATTTTCGCCTTACCTGGATGGTAATGGATTTCAAAATCATAATCCTTTACCAATTTAAGTCGCTTTCTCTGCCTCATGTTCAACTCATTTTGAGTGAAAATGTATTTGAAGCATTTATGATCTGTATAAAGTCACATTTCTTCCCATACATGTAGTATCTCCAATTTTTCGAGACATGTACCACTGCTACAAGTTCTAGGTCATGTGTGGGGTAGTTTTGTTCATAAGGTTTCAGTTGTCTGGGTGTATAAGTGACTACCTTACCTTGTTGTATCAAAACATAACCCAAGCCTTGCTTGGATGCATCACTGTATATTACAAAACTTTCTAATGCTTCAGGTATAGTCAACACTGGTGCATTAACTAGCATCTTCTTCAATTCTTCGAAACTACGTTTGCATTTCTTGGTCCATTCGAATTTCGGACCCTTACGCGTCAACTGTGTCAAGGGTCCCGATATTTTAGAAAATCCTTTTATAAATCTTCTGTAGTATCCTACTAAACCCAGAAAGCTGGGAACTTCTCCTACATTAGTTGGTTTCAACCAATTTAACACTACTTCTACTTTACTTGTGTCCACTTCAATTGCCTGGGTTGTGACCACGTGTCCAAGGAACACAACTCTTTCTAACCAAAATTCGCATTTTTTTAATTTGGCGTAAATTATCCTTCTTTAGAATTTGAAACACAATTTTCAAATGTTCTTTATGCTTCCTTTCAGTCTTTGAGTAGATTAGTATATCATCGATGAACACGATGACAAATTGATCTAGGTATTCATGAAACACACGATTCATCAAGTCCATGAATGCTCCTCGAGCAATAGTCAGACCAAAAGGCGAACTCGTAATGACCATACCGAGTTCTAAAGGCTGTCTTCGAGATATCACTAGCTTTTATCATCAACTGATGATATCCCAACCTCAAATCGATCTTCGGGAAAGATTTTCGAAAATTTCCCGTACTACTTTGACATCTCCAATTGTAGCGCTTTATCTTCTTTGGCCAGCACTGACATCAAGAACCCTATGCATCCCCCTGACTTTAAAGGTTTTCAGGCTTTTAAGGCAGAAAGGGTAGGGGTTTTGTTTTGTTCACACAAAAGCGAAATTCTACTCTTCCAGGCCATCTAAAAATTAATTCCCTCTCAAAGCATATAATTGTTGCATGGTTCTTTGAAAGCCAGTCCATTCCTAGGATTATGTCGAACTCACACATGTTCAAGATGTACAAGTTCATGTCCAAGATCTTGCCATCAATTTCTATCCTTACTGTCTTTACTATGTGAATTGTGATAAGTACATCCCCTGAAGGGATGATAACCTCTAATGGTATATTGGAAACTTCACTACTTATATCTATTGTGCTCATAAATTTCGACGATATAAAAGAGTGGGTGGAACTAGAATCTATCAAAACATATGCGAGAGTACCAGATATAAGAATGTTACCTTCCAAAACATTTTGGTCGGCATCCTCCTTACGTTCAGTAAGGACATAGACCTTGGCTTGCCCTATAGGTAGATTCCCAAGTTTTTGCTATTGTGGTGGTTGCCTCGACTTCTGATTCTTAGGGCAAAACTTTGCCACATGACCTGTCTCTCCACAATAGAAGCATACATTGGTTCCCATGAGACATTTCCCAGCGTGATGCTTCTGACACTTGTTACAAATTAGATTCTCTGAATATTTGCTCGAAGCTGACCCTCATTTCCCTTTCTTTGCAAAAATCTGCTTCCCTTTATCTTTGTGATCCTCCCATTTATGCTTATCTGGCAGTACAAATTGTTGAAGTTTACTGATATTGTTGGCATTTTCCTTGAAGTTGGCCAACTATGCTTTTGCCAGTACTTCGTGGTATATACTCAATTTATAAGTGACCACTAATTGTTGGAGATCATCACACAGACCTTGTTCAAAGCGTCTTGCTTTCTTTTCCTCCATATTAACCAATTGTGGGGTGTAGCGAGATAGTTCCTCAAATTTCATTTCATAATCTACCAATGTCAAGTTTTCCTATCTGAACACCAGGAATTCTGCTTCCTTTTAGTTTCGGATGTTGGTGGGGAAGTATTTTTGTAGGAATAATTCCTTGAATTCATTCCACATCCAGCATTGTCCAGTCGTTCTGGACCTATTGGTCATTTTTCATCGATATCTTGCTCTTTTATCCAGTATAGCACAGATTACCTTCTGACTTTCGGGGCACTCACCAAGTTCAAAGATCCCTTATTGCTTGCAAATCCACTCTTCTGCCGCTAGTGGATCTGTGTCTCCCTCAAAGCTAGGGGGTTGTAGCTTACGAAATTATTCCACTGTTGTAGCCATACTCCTCTATATAGGTGGTGCGTTGGGTGGCGCCATGTTGCGTATCACTTCAAGAAACTTGTCAGCCCTTTAAAGGTTGACACGCGCATGGCATGAGCATGCCTTGCACTCACGCCGGGATCTTGCAGATTGGTATGTTGATGGTCCACACTTCGAATTTTGGAGTAAGGAAAATGTGGGCTTCAATTTGATTGGTGTCAAAGTGTTGCAGATTGGTAAGGCATGGGCTGATCCAACTTGCTGTTAGTGGGCTTTATTCACAACTTTGGGTGTCCAAATTGGGCACATGTTTGACACATGTGTTGGCTAGTTTTTCGTGATCCATACAGGTGGAAAGTATGGGTGGTTGCTGGGAATGGTTGTGGGAATCAGTTTCTGGCAGTTCTAAGCCAACTGAGTTGGTTTATCCCTTTTGCAGTTAAGGGTGTTAACTGCATACGAATTTTGATCTATAAATTGAGAAGGCTAGACTGATGAGACGTAGGGTGTGTTGTTTTCCTTCAATATTCCTTCCTTTTCTTGTATTATTGTGGAGTAATAAACGAGTTGGGTTTACCTGTAAANCTGAGTGAAACCTCAGTGCCATCATAGGCGAGAATTTGGCTAAATATTTTTACTAAGAATTCGTCCATGTGATAATTGGTATCAGAGCCTCGTTGTAGTTGCTGGGTTTTGCTTACAGATATGGCTGCAAGTCAAAATCTTAAGGATCGTGTTTTTCCGTTGGAGGATTTCGTTGGTGCTCCTATGACCGACAGTGTAGTCACTTTCGTTGTGGAAGTCCATGCACATAATGATGTGCACACAGAATTGAGGGCTCAGTTTGAAGAGTTTGCTAGCGGAGTAAACAAAAGGAAATATTTGTTAATGAAAGATCTACTGGATCTTGCTAATAACATAAAGGCTCGGTTTGATGCCGTTGAGAGTGAAATTTTCTTGCTGAAATTGGCCCTAAACAGTACTATTGTACATGAAGCATTGGGTGTTTCAAAAATTCGTATCCCTGAACCAAAGCAGTTCAACGGTGCTCGTAATGCCAAAGACTTGGAGAATTTCCTGTGGAATATGGAGCAGTACTTCAAAGCTGCTCATATTCCAGAGGATGAGTGGGTAAATATCACTTTAATGTATCTCTCGGGGGATGCAAAATTGTGGTTGCGAACTCGGGTAAAGGATGACAAAGCAACATGTCGGTTACCTGTTGTTATATGGGAAATGTTACAGAAGGAATTGAAGGACCAGTCCTTACCTTACAATACGGCTTGGGTTGTAAGGGAATCTTTCAAAAAGTTAAGGCAGTCAGGTAGTGTGCGGGAATAAGTGAAGGAATTTAATAGTCTCATGTTGGATATCCAGAATATGTCCAATGAGGATAAGCTTTTCAACTTTATGTCGGGATTAAAAGATTGGGCACATGCAGAATTGTGGAGGCAAGGAGTGAAGGACCTTCATTAAGTCACGGCTACAGTGAATTGTCTTGTTGACTACAAGATGGGCAGTAAATCCTCTATTTAGAGAAAAAAAATGAGAAGAAAGTTGGCACATCGAAAGATTGGAAGAAAATGGATAAGAAGAAAAAGTTCGAGGGCCCTAAATCAAAAGATGGTGATAAGTCTCAACTCAAATCAAAGAGTTTCAATGGATACTTCATTTCCCCATCGTGTAAAGAGCTGTCCGAAGAGGGAGAAGCTGAATGCCTTATGGTTGGAAGGTAGTGATGAAAACTCGGATGATGTTGCGTTACAGCTCGTGAATGCCATCACTACACTGCAGTGTGGCTTGATGTATGTTCAAGTTACTGTTGATGGGAAGGAAGTATTGGCAATAATGGACATATGTGCTACTAACAACTTTGTAAGTTCAAGGATAGTGGAAAAGATGGGTTTAAGCATGACTCATGTGAACAAGAAAATTAAGGCTGTGAATTCTATAGCACAGCCTGTGAAGGGATCTGCTGAAGTCACCATTTGTGTGGGCGAATGGGAAGAAAAGTGTAATCTGATGATTGTTCCCTTGGATGATTTCGATTTGATCATTGGTATTAAATTCTTTGTCAAGGCGAAGGCGTCCGTGGTACCACATCTGAATGGGTTATACATTGTCGATGAAGGAAGTCCCTGTTTTGTACTAGCGAAACATCTTGACAAGAACAAAAGAAAGCAGATTCAAGATGAAATGCAATTTGTGAAACAACTTAAGGCGGGTCTGAAGCAATGGGAGATGACTTTTGTTGCAGCTTTGGTAGAAATCAAAGGAGATCAGGTTGTGGCGGTACCTAATCAGGTTGTAAGTATCTTGGATGAGTTCGTTGATGTGATGCCCTCAGAACTTCCAAGAACTTTTCCACCACGTCGTATTGTTGATCACAAAATTTAACTCGAACTAGGTGCAAAGGCTCCTTCACAAGGCCCATATCGAATGGCTTCATCGAAGTTGGTAGAGTTGAGGATGCAGCTTAATGATTTACTTGATACGAGTATCGTTAAGCCTTCGAAAGCTCCATATGGTGCCCTAGTTTTATTTTAGAAAAAAGCATGGTGGTTCCATGATGATGTGTGTGGATTATCGTGCATTGAATAAGGTAACGGTGAAGCACAAATACCCGGTGCCTAATGTTACTGACTTGTTTGATCGGTTAGCAAAGGCGTCCTTCTTCATTGATGGCTCCATGAGGATGTATGTGGATTATCGTGCTCTGAACAAGGTGACGATGAAGAACAAATACCCGGGACCTAATGTTACTAGCTTATTTGAGCGGTTAGCGAAGGCTTCATTCTTCACCAAATTGGACTTGCGATCGGGTTATTGGCAAGTAAGGATAGCCGAAAGGGATGAATCAAAGACTGCCTGCGTGACTAGGTATGGTTCTTTTGAATTTTTGGTTATGCCTTTTGGTCTTATAAATGCACCGCTACTTTTTGCAATCTGATGAATGATGTGTTGTACGAGTTTTTGGATATTTTGTGGTAATATATTTGGATGATATCGTGATATACAATAGATCACTGGGTGATCACATTGTCCACTTAAGAAAGGTGTTCTCACAGCTTAGAGAACATCAATTGTATGTCAAGAAGGAGAAATGTGAATTTTTCCGTTCGGAGGTAATGTTTTCGGGACATTGGGTTGGTCAAGGAAGAATCAAAATGGATGGAAATAAGGTGAAGGCTATCATGGAATGGCCAAGTCTATCCAAGGTTCTGAATTACATTCTTTTCTTGGATTAGCAAACTACTATCAGCATTTCATTCAAAGCTATTCCAAGAAAGTGAACACCTTGATGGATTTACTGAAGAATGATAAAAAATGGGAATGGACTGATGAGTACCATTGAGCTTTTGAGAAGTTAAAACAAGTTGTTTCAACTGAACCAGTGTTGCAGTTGCCTGACTTTGAGAAGTCGTTTGAGGTACACACTGATGCATCTGATCGTTCTATTAAGGGTATATTGGTACAAGAAGGCCATCCGATTGCTTATGAAAGTCAAAAATTGAAAGAGGCGGAACAACGATACTCAACCCATGAGAAAGAGATGACGGTAGCATTGTTTTGAGACTTAGCGATATTATTTGTTAGGAACAAATTTCACTGTTCTAACAGATAATGTAGCCAACACATATTTTCGATCCCAAAAGAAGTTGTCGACAAAACAAGCGAGATGGCAAGAATTTTTTCCTGAGTTTGATTTTGTGTGGGTTCACAAGCCAAGCAAGCAGAACCAAGTTGCTGATGTCATCAGTCTAAAATCTGTAGAAGCTAATGTATCGACTTTGATGACAGTCGAATCGAATTTTCTCGATATAATCAAACAGTGGACTGAAAAGGATGTTGCTTATACCAAGTTGTTGTAGTAAATTAAAGATGGCTTGGTAAGACGGTATTGGATTGAAGATGGTTTGATCTATACCAAAGGCAGTAGATTGTATGTGCCTTCAGGTGGGGGACTAAAGCAAATACCGTTGAAGGAAATTCATGATCCACTATGGGCAGGCAATCAGGGCATCAAAAGGATGTTGGCTTTGCACTCGAAGTCGTATTATTGGCCGACAATGGGTGACGAGGTAGAGGCATATGCGAAATCTTGCTTGGTGTGCCAGTAGGATAAAATAGAAAGGAGGAAAGAGGCAAGTTTGCTCAAGCCTTTTCTGGTTCCAGAACTGCCCCAGCAATTGATTTCCATGGATTTCATTTCAAGTTTCCCGAAGGTTGATGGGTTCAAGTCGATTATGGTGGTGGTGGATAAGTTTTCAAAATATTCAATCTTTATTCCAGCTCCGCATGAGAGTACAGTGGAT
>CAIGRB010080572.1:0-17241 GCA_903798255.1 Fraxinus quadrangulata | reverse complement strand
ATACTGTTTGTGACCAACTATTTGGTTGGTATGTGACCAAATATTGGTGGTGAATTGGGATTGGGGGTGGGGTTTTTTGTTGTATGTGATCAACTATTTAGTTCATTGTGACTAACTATTAAAATGTTACTTTAAAATTCGATAATTTGTGATTAAAAAATAATCTGTGACCAACAAATTTGAAAATGTGTGACCGATAAATAAAACGTGACATATAATTTTTTTGATCTGTGATCAATAAAATAAATTGTGATATATAAAATTTATGATTTGTTCTCGAAATAATTTGTGATAACTAAATTGATAACATGTGACCAAAAAAAAGTTGTGACTCATGAGCATGCATCTGTGACCATGAATTATATAATTGTGATTTTAATATATTTAATTAATAAAAAAATTGTAATTAATTAACAAATAACTGAGTTTTGCATTTTTAAACTTAAGGCCTGAATTTTGAATTTGGGAAACTTGAGACCTGATTTGTGAACTTTTTCCTTATATTATACTACTTCGAATTTGAGGGAATATATTGGTATTCTCCGAGGATTCGTGGCCATTAGTATTTATAAAAGTGATAGCAAATTTCATGAACAAATTCAAGTTCAAACGTTTTATCTTAGTGAAAAAGGTTTTTTTTTTTCTTTCAGAAATGCGTGTTTAAAAAGTAATTTTTTTTGAATTTACAAGTAAAATATTTTATCGTGAAAATGTCTATTTGAAAATAAGTTTTAGAATTTTTTTATTTTATTTTAATGGTTGTCAAATAGGGGCTTAATAATGAAACACAATAAACCTAAATTACTAAAATGAAATTCGCCGTAAGCGGAGTGAAAATAATGTTTATAACTTTCATTTTAATTTGAATGATTTTCATAAAAAAAAAAAAAAAAATCTTTATTCCAAGTTGAAAAATGGCCATCTTACATAACCTTTACCGCAAATTCTTATTTATTTCATATTTGGTTCAATTAAAAAAACTGAATTAAAATTTAAATAAATGCACATTTTATGAAATTCACAACTTTTCAATCACACATTCCATCAACTTTTATCAAAATTTACTTAAAAATCTAATTTTTATCTAAATAATACATGAACTTAACCATAGAGGTTCACTTTATTACTCCAATAAACACGCCAACCCTGTAAATTTTGTAGAAGAACAAGTGGGATACTAAAATATTGCACAATGAAATCTAGACAAGTTAAAAAAAGTCAAATTGCAATTTATTGTTTCCAACTTACTTAGGCTTTAAGATTCAATCTCTATATTAAAAAATTAATATTCAATGGACATGGAATTCAAGGATAGGGGAAACATATTTAGAAAATGCAAAATTTTGTAGTTTTGAAAATTTACTTATAGGGTGATTGGTGAAAATTAAAATTAG
Organism: Fraxinus quadrangulata; assembly: GCA_903798255.1. Lineage (NCBI taxonomy): Eukaryota > Viridiplantae > Streptophyta > Magnoliopsida > Lamiales > Oleaceae > Fraxinus > Fraxinus quadrangulata. Next base: position 15,847 of record CAIGRB010080572.1, on the reverse strand, counting down.
ATTTTTAGTGGATTGTGATGGAAGTTTTTGAAATGTGTGGTTGAAAAGACGTGGGACCATAAAAGATGTGATTAATATTGATTGTTTGACTTTGACTTAGATTAATATCAAATTTTAATCCGATCCAAACATGTCCTTAGTGTTCCCTATTTTTTTTTACGTGTGCATTAGTTTAGTATTTTACTGACATTTGAACTTGTATTTTTCAGAACTTGTTCTTTTTTACTTGACTTCTTAAACTTGTAAAAAGAAAGAAAAAATGACACTTCCAAATCTCCTTCCACACACGAGTTTAATAGGTAGCATGTTTGTCTTGAAGTTGAAAACATCTAGAGTATCTTGAGATCAACTTCAATTTGTGTAGGATTGTGCTCTCGGAAGTTGGAATCAACTCAATTGTAACTTCTTTGAAGAGAAGAGAAACGCCACCTAAAAATCGACCCAATAAATTTACTAAACTAAAAAAGACAACTAAGTTTAATAGGAAATAATTAAATAGAAATGAACCTCTGAATTATATTTTGTAGTGAAACAAGATAAACATAGAGCACAACTGAAAAACTCAAAGGCAAAGGTTATTTTGATAAGAAAAGTTGAAAGCTGTATCTGATATTAATAAATTACTTTTGAATCTATTTGAATAATTTTTTGAAAATACTTAGTTTGATTAGAAGAACGTTTACAAAATGCTGACAAATTAAATAGTATTTTTTCTTTGCTTCTTGAATATGAGTTTTCTGAAACACTCCCAAAAATTTATTCAAATAAGTTTGAAAGTAAATTTTTAGTCTAAAAATAGTATCGACTTTTTAAAAATCTTTTCAAATGACTATAATGTAGCTACTAGTTTATCCATGAAAAATTCTTTTCTCAATGTCAACGAATAAGCAGGAACAAATAGAATTAATCGATTTGGTATTTTTCTTTTGACAAAAATCAGTCAAATGTGAAGTCCCACAAAATTATGGTAAGTAATATAGTACAAAATTATCATTAGCAATAATAACACTCTTTTGGTCCGAACATTAAATCCCGAAAGTAGTGTCCACTTGGAACTCTCACTACATTTTGACTCGAATCTTCCCATTCACATCGTGGACAAATGCCTGGCAGCAATGGAGATTCCGATCAGATTCCGGCGGCGAAGCCCGAGCACCCGCCGGTGTTGAAGAAATCCAAAATTACGGTTCCGGATGACGCGCGTACACCACACTTCCCCGGTCCACTCTTCCCCGCCGTCCGCCGTCCTTCCTCGAACTCTTCTTCTTCTTCCTCCTCCGCTGCTTCCACCACCGTTTCAACCAGCACCAGCTCGGCCTCCACCAGTAGCGATGCCTTTAGTTTCAATTTCTCAGATCGGGACTATGTTTTCCCCTCCAATCTCGGACCTTACTCCACTCGACGAAGTGTTACTGTCAAGTCATCTTCTTCGAAATCGCATAATATGGCTTCTCAATTGCCAATGCGCAGCGCCTCGATGCCTTCGATTGTAAGTGCTGGTGGAAATCGTGCTTCCGCAGTGGACTCGCTGCGCAGGACTGATGTTCCCAAAAGTAAGACGAAGCTCAAAGTTGATAAAGATTTGAAGCCGTTGTCAATTCAATCCTCAGCTTTGGCTTCTCCTTTAACTGCCTCCTCGTTGTCCTCTAGACAGAGTTCAGCTAATTCTTGTAGTTCTCGGAAAATTTCCAGATTTAGAATTTCTTGGATTCTAAATTTGGTAAGTTTTCTTATCTTATTCTTATGTTGATTTTTTCCCTGTTATGATGATTTCTTAATGATAATTACTGTAGTTTTTTTTTTTCCGGGTCTGTGATCTAGAATACCATCGTTGCCAAGAAAGTACTGAAAATTAGAAGCAGGAAAAAAGGATAAAAATTAAAGAACCAAAATACCTTTAGAACTACGTAAATTTTGTTACTTTTTTTTGAGAAGAATATTAAATAACTAAAATCTCGGTTTTCGGGGTAAAAATAGTCTTTTATTTTCATTCTTGTCTGCCAAACATAATATGGTTATAGAACCAAAAGGTGACTTGGAAAGAAAATGGCATTTTGTTAATTAAGCTTATTTTTTTTCGGATGATTTTCTGCTGATTTATTATCCTTTTCAATTGCAGCTTTGCTTATTTTCTGTTGCTTATGCCATTCATTTGCGAAATGAAGTTAAAAGGCTTCAGGTATTCTAAATGCTTCCCCTTTCAATGACCTCATTTTACTCTTATATTGTTTAAAACTTTAGAATTTTTCATTACCATCACGGTTTGTTTTTCCTCCTCTCTTTTAGTAAAGAAAATCGATAGACTTCTTTAGTTGTTGGGTTAAGTAGCAAGAAATCCATGGAGAATTTCTTTCAATAATTTATGGTTTAGAATTTAACTACTGAGGTTTATTTTCTTGCAGGAAGAGAATTTTAACCTTCATACATTATGCAGTCAAAAAGATGGTGTTAATGAGAATAGCTATGAAGTTTTGAAGCGTGAAAATGGGACATCATTTTTGTATTTTGGGAATGCTGACAGTAGAACAGTTGCTCTGTATACAGTTATTTTCACTCTTATTACACCGTTTATGATGTACGAATATTTGGACTATCTTCCAAGGATTAGAAATCTCTCACAGAGGACAAAAGATAACAAAGAGGAGGTTCCACTGAAGAAGAGAATTGCTTATATCGTGGATGTATGTTTCTCTGTTTATCCATATGCAAAGCTGCTTGCACTTCTCTTTGCCACACTATTTCTTATCGGATTTGGAGGCTTGGCATTATATGCTGTAAGTGATGGCAGCTTTACTGAAGCTCTTTGGCTTGCCTGGACCTTTGTGGCAGACTCTGGAAATCATGCAGACCGGGTCGGTACTGGGCCAAGGATTGTTTCGGTTTCTATAAGTTCTGGAGGCATGCTTATATTTGCAATGATGCTAGGGCTTGTTTCAGATGCTATTTCGGAGAAGGTGGACTCGCTACGGAAAGGAAAGAGTGAGGTTATTGAAAGTAACCATATTCTCATTCTTGGGTGGAGTGACAAACTGGTAAATTTCTTTAGGAACTTGCTTCCTAAGTTTGTATTATTGTTGTTAAGAGGCTTTTTCTTTGTCTTTCCATCATGATTTGTAGTTGTAAGCTCTAAAATTTGCATACCTTTATAATTGCTATATAACAGATAAGGAGTATGTATGGAGGGAAATTATTTCTACTTCACTAAAAAATGTTAGAAAAAATATATATGAAGGAAATAAAAAAATATTTAAAAGTCCAATAAAGGAGGGACAACTGACAAGTAGTCAATTTAAAAAGATGGAAATATGAATGCAATACGATATGTTACACAACTTTCATTCATTGGGTTGTCATTAGGCAACAGGTGTTAATAGTGTTGTTTTACCTACTTCTTCTAATTTTAGTTGGAGTTATTAATGAGAGTTACACTATGCTTGGCCCAGTTTTATAAATGGTTTAGAAACACTCAAGCACTCTTTATCCACACATCTTGAGGAATCAACAAGTACTATTGACTTATTTACCACTCATTTCTATCTATTTATAATTTAAACGGTTTATTAACACTTCCCAAATATGCTTTTATAATACCCATCAGTCATAGACTCGTATATTTTGCAAGCAGAAATGCATCTTTGCTGGGTGAAAGGCTTCTAAAATTAGGATATCTCAGCAAAACATGGTGAAGCACGTGCATAATAGAGTGCCTAAGCTTATCTCCTCTGCTGGAATTAGCAATTGGAATTGTAAATATCTGAACAGGTCTTCATGCATGGTAATTGTGCCTGATCATGTTGTCAAGCTCTTCGTGCACAAAAAAATTTATTGAGTTCATAATTAGCTTGTATATGTTCTTCATTTTGCCCTTAACATTACAGAAAAATTGAGCACACCTGAGATCTTTACTCGTGGTGAGTCCTATACAATTGGTCTCAATGAAACTTCATGGAGAAAATGTGTAATATTTTTGAATTTGAGGTTAAGAGATGATCTCGATCACAGGGTTCACTTTTGAAGCAACTAGCAATAGCAAATAAGAGCATTGGTGGTGGTGTTGTTGTTGTACTTGCAGAAAGAGACAAGGAGGAAATGGAGTTGGATATAGCAAAACTTGAATTTGACTTCATGGGAACATCTGTAATCTGCAGAAGTGGCAGCCCTCTTATACTTGCCGATTTGAAAAAGGTTAACTACACTTGCGCAGGCTCGCGCGCGCACATTACTATTACCCTTTTCGTTGATTTTTTTTTTTCTGACTACACTTTTATCCCTCTCGCAGAGCTCTATAAAGTGACATTCTTTGTCTTGCATGCAGGTTTCAGTCTCTAAAGCACGAGCTATAATTGTGTTAGCATCTGATGAGAATGCTGATCAGGTTTTTCTTAATTCACTTTGAGATGTCTTTCTATAGTTGTAGTGTTAATGAACTAGATGCTTACATTTTTTGAAATTTCCAAAATCAGAGCGATGCACGAGCTTTGAGGGTTGTGCTTAGTCTCATTGGAGTAAAAGAGGGGTTGAGGGGCCATGTTGTTGTGGAAATGAGTGATCTTGACAATGAGCCCTTGGTGAAGCTTGTTGGAGGAGAACTTATAGAAACGGTTGTTGCCCATGACGTCATCGGACGACTGATGATACAATGTGCTCTGCAGCCTGGTCTTGCCCTGGTCAGTTACTGCAATTCTTTAAAAAAAAATTCATAATTGTGGCATCTGAAAATAACTGAAGTTAAATGGGTCTGAGATTTATTGATCCTACCCTCTCTGCACTTATACAAAGCTCTAGTTCAGACCATTTATTATTTGGAAGATGAAAACTTCACCATTTGAAACAATACGGTAATTCTAATTTTAGTTAGTTGGTACACTTCTATTTTGAAGCATTAATTTGGGGATCAATGCCATAGCTAGATTTATTTTCTTGCAAAAAATCCGAATGTGCATCCCTTCTTTAGATTATGCCCTTTTCACCATCAAATTATTAATTGTATTTTGGTCTCCTTTATAAATAAAAACATATATGTAGTATGGACTCCACTAGTGTTCCTTGTTATTTAGATTTTTTTGGACTTACTCTTGATATATTAATTTATTTAATGTGCAAGTTACACAGCATTTTAGAGTGGCTTCTTATTCTTTTTCTTCATTAAGGGGAAGGATATTTCAGAGGAGTGTCCAAATACCAAAAAGATCTGAACTTCTACAAAAAAACCCTTTAGTTTTTGGTGTGCTCAAGAGTTTGCATCCCCTCTGTAGATTGACCTTTTCCCCATCCAATTATTTTTACGGTCTCCTTTATAAATAAAACTATATATGTATTACAGACTCCACTAGCGTTCCTTGTTATTTGAATTTTTTTTGGACTTATTCTTGATATATTAATTTATTTAATGTGCAACTTACACAGCATTTTAGAGTGGCTACTTATTCTTTTTCTTCATTAAGGGGATGGATATTTCAAAGGAGTGTCCATATACCAAGAGGATCTGAACTTTTATGAAAAAGATTTATTTTTTGGTGTGCTCAGAGTTTGTTCATCAGCATGTGTACAAAGAGGGGAGATGTTAGTCATATTACTCGTACAACAACTGTACAAATAATCACATTCTTAGCTGTTTTGAGACCTAATGGAGGATCTTAGAACACATGATATTTCATGATAACTGGTGTAGAGATTATCTTGATCTTGGTTGTTTTCTGCCCCTAATTGAGGTTTCTATGTATGATTTAAAAAATAATAATATCCAAGGTATCAAACCTCTAAAAGTTGATGGACTAATTACTTAAACTCTAGTAGTATTGAAGCTGAACAACCTGGCTGGGATTCTGCAATACTGAACAAAAGTAAAAAATGCAGTCCATTTTCTTTTCACTCTTGCATGGATCCTCTGAAGATAGCCCAACTAAGCTGAAATCATTTAAATTTCCACATTTTAATATATGATGTCAAATTCTGATATTACATGCTATAAAATTACACTCAAAGCATCTAGACATTATGGCCTCTTTTAAAGAATGAGGTTTCAGATTAATCAGAAATGGGATATCCTTTAAAACAATGGCACCTATCCAAAGTGCTGACCTGTTGATCGTAGGTCATGTTCTAGGCCTCAGTTAGACCAGAACATGATTGATGAATTGTTTAAGTGGACAATGAGAATTGGGTTGACTTCTACCTGTTCCTTGAATTTGCCAGATATGGGAAGACATTTTGGGTTTCGAAAATGCAGAGTTTTATATTAAAAGATGGCCTAAACTGGACGGTCTTCGTTTTGAAGAAGTGCTTATTTCCTTTCCTGATGCAATTCCTTGCGGAGTTAAGGTCGCTGCAGATGGTGGAAGGATAAAAATAAACCCAGATGATAATTATGTCCTAAGAGAAGGCGATGAAATCCTTGTCATAGCTGAGGATGATGACACATATGCCCCGGGTCCCATGCCAGAGGTCAGTTTTTGTCTCACTTGATGAAGTTTCAGATGTCTTATAGAGGACTACCTTTCATTCTTTTAGCTCTAAAAACTTACATACTACTATATTTGGAATGCCTTACTCTCTGACTTTCACATTATAACTCATCCTTTTTCCTTAATTTCTTGGGTGCTTGTTGCAGTCAACTTTAAGACATACTCTTATTGCTGTTGATTTGTAAGAATTGCTTTCGACTTTTTATATTTTTCTCAATCTCTTGGTGTCACTGTTTTATAAATTGGATCTTTGCTGAATGACAACAAATTCTCTACCCCCTTGAGAGTAAATCTGTAGATCTTACGCCAATCATTTGTCAGTTATCGTGGAGTAAGCTTAGTGATGAAAACAATTATGCAGCAAGTTTAGGTATTGAATGCATAAAGTTCTTATTACTCAACTTCTACTTAAACTAGCTGTTGCCATTCATTAACTTGAATGAACGTAGCTCAGACGAACTGTGATCGGATAGGAAAATACACTCATACTTGTGCCCATTGTTATTGCTATGATTTGTTTTATGATACTTTGAATCCGTAAAATGGTAGAATTTTGCATGACATTTAATATTCTTGGAAGTGTTATTGTTATAAAATTAAGTAAACTGTAGGTAAGAGTTGGTTATTCATTTATTCAGGCATGTTATGCTGCAGGTGCGAATGGGCCTATTTCCTAGAATACGCGATCCTCCAAAATATCCTGAAAAGATTTTATTTTGTGGTTGGAGGCGTGACATTGATGACATGATTATGGTAATTTTTCCATAGTTTTTACATCCCAGTTTGCATTGCCAAACTTATCATAGTTAATACATTTCATCATATTAACCCTTTTTTTTTTTTGCCTTATCTCCTTTCTACTCTCTTAAGTTGAATTAATGGGTTAAAAAATTTTATACTCTTGATAAATGTGATCAAGTCTCAGTTTTTTGAGCAATTCGGGCATGTCTTGTATAGAAATAAAGAGGATTTGATTCATAAGAGTGATGTGATCCCCATAGCAAAAGTTTGAAGCAAGGATATAGATAAAAAATAACATGGTCGGATGTGGTTGTGAATGATTTCATTCTACTCGATCTAACAGTAAATGTAGCGGTTATTTGAGAAGAGTAGAAAAATAAAGATTCATGTTGGCAACTCTAGATTTATTGGGAATTAGGCTTAGTTTGTCATTGTTATGTTGACTCATTTACATGAACATGTATCTTTTTGACATTTTTCCTTTGACATCCCTTCTTTTATCTAACCTAGTGGATTAACTGTAATAGATTGCTCCTTCATTGGGATATAGTTTGAATCATGGTACAAGCCAAGAAATATGGGAAACCAGAATGTTTATTTGGTTGCAGGCTATTTGCTTCATAGGAATATTCTCTTTCTTATGGATGGCATGTAGACATTAGATTATGCTACCTATAAGAGAATAAAATTAAAAAAAATCATGGACGCATTTCTTACCCTTTTCCTTCCGTGGAAACTGTAAAGTCAAAATATCATAGTTGCATTTACATTCTTTTTCTTCTCTCAGCTTTTCCTTTTACTGTTTTCTGAAACCAAAAATGCCTGTAGTGCTTTCTTCAACTAAAACTAAAATAAATGCATCATTCCGAGTAAATTAAGCTGTCAGACACCAGGACCCATAAAGCTACATTGTTATCCAGCGAGGCCCCTTGCAAATGTTGTGGGAAGTGAAAATTTAGATAGTAGTCCCACTAAAATGTTAAGGCATACTCTGAGCTTCATTAGTTGCTAAATTGCTTCAATGGACATTTCTCTACATCTTCTGTTTACAGGAGACCATCACTTGGCAGTTAAAACTTTTAGATTCATTGCTTGAGAATATAACCTGCTGCACCGGATGTCACTTGTCAGATACCTTGTGCACATTGGGAAGAGGCTGGGTTAAAATGACGTACTGAGAGAATAAAGTCAAAAATTTCTGACACAATATACTTTATCTTAAAATTCTGAAAATAACATTTTCACTTGCACCACGAGTTCAATCAAAAGCTTGGGATCCATATGCTGTCAAATGTTATTGCTTAAGAAACTTGGCTTCCATGCATTGGAAGTTCTTATTCCTTCTAAACTTTGTTTACTGTATGCACTTGTCATAAAAATTAGGTGCTAGAGGCATTTTTGGCTCCAGGATCGCAATTGTGGATGTTTAATGAGGTTCCTGAAAAAGATCGAGAAAAGAAGTTGAAAGATGGTGGCCTTGATATTTCAGGATTAATAAACATAAAACTAATCCATCATGAAGGGAACGCCGTCGTCAGACGTCATTTAGAGAGTCTTCCTTTAGAGACATTTGATTCTGTAAGTTTCACCATGCTGCACTTGGAGACTTTCTGGTTCTTGTACTTTTTTTATGCACTCTTCCTTTTGGCATTTAGCAATATTGGAACTTCAATCCTTAAAACTGTGAAATTGTCTGAATGTTGATGTTTATGAAGGAAATGATGTTTCAGCATTTTCTGTGGTTGGTGTCAGCATGCTATTGTTTTTGAACTATCAACCATTGTCATGTGAATTCTTTATAGCATTACATCACTTATATGGCATGCATCATGTAGCTGACAAAAGATCTTGGTTTATCAATACCAAATCAGAAATTGTCTTCAACTTCAACTCTTTATTTGCAAAAAAAATATTGTCATTTCACTGCAAACGGATTTATTTATTTTGAGCTACCATCATGAAATTATTAATATTAGTGAAGATGTGAAACCCCAAGACTTGGTGAGGTAAGGGGATGAGACCTGTAGGTTGAAAGCATCTTGATTAGGAATCACAAAGGTTTGGTACTGCTTAGTGACCTCAGTAGCCTGTTTTTCTAGGTTGAATGCATTGTGATTAGGAATCACAGAAGTTTAGTACTGCTTCGTTACCTCAGTAGCCTTTTTTTCTTAACCAACTAATGAGACAAGTTGGATTGAAGCTCTAGTTCATCATATTGCAGTTATATTGTCTGGATGCACAAAAAGTTTTGAATTTTATTTTTTAGTTTCTATAGCTGTGGCTATTACTAACTCTAAGAGAACAGATTCTAATTCTTGCAGATGAATCTATGGAAGACTCCATTGTTCATTCCGATTCACGGTCTCTTGCCACCCTCCTCCTCATCCGTGATATACAGGTAATATCTTTTTTGGCTCTCTGTTGGTTCATATAGTATTAATAGCTAGATATCTCTATCTCTTTTCAGTTTGATTTCTTATATTCATCTTTTAACACAAGGGTTTAGTTTGTAGACATTCCGCACCCCACCCTCCCCCTCCACACTTTTTTTTTTTTTTAAATCATTTTTGCTCCTTGCCTTTTCAGATGTTTATGTGAATGTTCTTTTCTTTTCTTTTTTGAATGTAATTGGCATGTTGTTCAAGTAAGTTTTTCTCGTAAATTTTAAATTTTTATCATCATGCACTTCTAAATCGAAGATAAGAAATTAATAGTCTAATATGTTAATATCACTGTCTGAAAGATTATGCTTGTTTTATCTTCAGAAAGTGCAGATATCTGAAATTTGCTCTCCCGACTTCTTTCCGTTAACGTTTCAAAGTCTTTCCAATTTGTGCGTCTGTAGAAGTAAATTTACGATTTCAAGCTCTTGATAACTAATATAACTGCTTGTTGTGGTTATGTATTGCAGTCAAAGCGTCTACCAAATAAAGACACAAGAACCCTTCCTTTTCGGCATTCTGGGTTCTCCCAAAGTTCATGGATACGTGAAATGCAACAAGCTTCAAACAAATCAATAATTATAAGTGAAATATTGGATTCTAGGACGAGAAACCTGGTATCAGTGTCAAGAATTAGTGATTATGTACTATCAAATGAGCTGGTGAGCATGGCGCTAGCTATGGTAGCAGAAGACAAACAAATAAACCGCGTACTTGAAGAACTATTTGCTGAAGAGGTATCTTAATATTTTTACTTCAGCATTAGTTTTCATTCTTAACTATGGCTTTTATTTATACGAGAGAAGGCATTCCGTAGAACACTATGCGACCAGTTTTTCACTTTTTGATGTTGTCCAAAGAGCAAGAACAGAGAAAATCGTACAACTACCCTCTGTCCCAGTTCAAGTGTCACCTCTTCCTTTTCTGGTCTTTCAAAGTTCGACTTGATACATCCCAAAATACGTATATAAAACTTTAAGGATTAATAAGAACATTAGTGAACTTTGCTACAAGGATTGCAAAATAATAAGACAGGTTTTTGTTTTTCTACTAGAATATTTTTGGAACACGGAACTATGTCATGAAATTGAGGCTTTTTAGAATGAGGGCAAATGGTTGGGTTCATTAGTGAAGCCACCTTGGGGTTGAGGTGAGAAGCCCTTTTGGCACTTTTTCATTGACGAGTCTTAGCCATGCACTATTATGTAGATTAAGTTTCAAATGCTCTTCAACTAAAATTTATACCCAAGATCTTTTAGCTGACTCAATATTCTTTTTGGCTGTTACATGTTTCATTTACCATTCCCCTCTTTTAGTCTGAATTCCATTTACAGAGGCAAAAATGTCAAAGGATGCGTGAATTAGGATTCATAGTTTTATGATATTATTTCTCTCATAGTAGCCTTTCTTTCATTATCATGGACCAACTACTCTTTACATGTAAATTGACATGCTAAGTATTACTTTGCACTAGTTTTTCAACAAAGACCTTGCTCATTGTCTTTTTCAAGCATTACTTATGCTATCCTTTCTCTCTCACGCACGCGCTATTTTTTTCTCCTTATGTTCTGTTCCCAAATCTGGAAAAAGAAAGGACTTTGTTTTTCACCGATCGTTTGATGCTTGCAATAATCGTTAAAAAAATTCAGAAGAGAAATCTCTCTCTCTGACACACTATTTTTTTTTCCCTTTGTTCTGTTCCCCAGAAGTGGAAAAGAAAACACTGGGTTTTTCACCTAATGCAATAATTGTTCAAGAAGTTCAGAAGAGAAATCCTGTTCTGTAATCATGGTTTAGGTTGCATACTGAACAAGCAAAACTATAATAAAATAACTAGATGCAGTTGTCCGAGGGCAGAGGAATTTTGTGCTCCTGCCCCAAAACTCTGCCTCTGCCACTGGCTGGTTGGCTAGTGATCAAAAATACTATCAGACTACACAGAGGCACCAAAATAAAAAAAATAAAAAATAAAAAATAAAATTCTGGTGTAGAATATGACTTGGAACCGGAAAATTCATTTCAGTTTACTGAATTGAGGTCTTAAATCTTAATATGTATGTGTGCATATTTCATACAATGTCCCAATAACGCAAAGATGCACGCCTTCATGTAGGGAAAGAATTTGTTTCTTCTTGTTGTCTTTACCGTTCTTTTATTGGTAGCGAGAATTCTGAAGCTGATACCGAGAAACGTTTGTCTTTTTCTGTTGATCTTTTCTCCAAATATTAATCGACCTTGTACTGATAAACACTTTTCTTCTTTATATTTCTATAGACAAGGGTTTTCCACTTCAAATCAAAGTATTCCTTTAGCTTTCATTTTTTCTATTCTGCAGAAGTAATATGGAAGGATTCAAATGAAGTTTTTTAATCTGCTAGTCGAGATGAAATGCATCGTGTAAAATGTACATTCCTCTCTCTAAATCCATATCTATCTGCAGGGAAATGAAATGTGCATCAAGCCAGCAGAATTCTATCTTTATGACAAGGAAGAACTCTGTTTCTATGATATAATGATCAGGGGTCGTCAAAGGCAGGAAATTGTGATTGGATATCGGCATGAAACAGCAGAGCGTGCAGTAATTAATCCTGTGGACAAGTCAACACCGCGAAAATGGTCCCTTAATGATGTTTTCGTGGTCATTTCATCCGATGAATGAGAGAAGAAACAATTAATGCCTGAATATGGCCTTCTGGATGTCACACATGATGAAGCTTTCACAGCAGCACATTACAGTTCTGCCAAGTAATGCAGAGTTTAACACTTTGGTATACTCACTTTTTCTTCCGAAGAACGACCTTCTTTGGTTGCACTGTACAAAATGGTAGTTACTCACAAGGACGAAGAAAATGTACACAACAAATCAGAAGTAAGTCTTCTTTCTGTAGAATGCACTAGACTGATCAAGACTTGAGAGTTTTTGGTTTTTGTGTCGAAGAAAACTATTAATTCGAAGGTGAACAGAGGAATCTATTTGTTCATGTCCGATACACAGTACTCGGCAGTCGTATAGTAGCATCAATGTACTAGAGAAGATAAATATCTGATAACTTAGATGTGGTAGCTTAACCTCTTGTGTAGTCAGTAGAGGAAGTTAACCTACTAGTCGAGTTAGGCAGTGTTTTATTTTCTCAACATACTAAGACAATTATTTGTGGTCGTTTGTACTTCTTTGTTTTCTTTATCCGGGGACAAGGAAGCTTAATATTAGTTGTATATTAGATTAATAACAAAAGATTTACTAGCAAGAGCTGATTCCTTTGTTGCCTTTTCCAATCTCTTTGAGAGAGTGCCTTTTCCAATCTCTGGATTAGCTCAGTGCCGAGGACTTGTTAAATCCTTTTGGAAAAATTTTGGGCTATAATTAATGATGTGATCCATGATACAAGGGCAAGTATGGATAATGATCTATTGATCGTTGAGGAAGGGCCTATGACTAGGTCTTGAGCGAAGCAGGTCAAAGAAGCAATGAGACTATTTGCTGAAACCACAGTGGACGAAACATTGATCATGACAAACAAATGTACAAGTTTCATGTTGGGCATAAGAGACGAAACTAAGTGGAGCAACTTGATTCAAGCAATGAGCGGAAAAGTTGGACGGAACAACTATGCAGCCTTCAGGCATGCCCTTTTTGCCGAGGACACAGAGGAGAAGTTAAGATGATCTATACGGCCGTATAGTATATTTTCGGCCATAAATTTTTCAAATTCTGCGTAATCTTCTATTTTAGTTGAAACTCTATTTTGTAATATCTTTTGTTATTTTTAAAATTTTCATTCCCTTTTTACTAGGGTTTTAAGGATTTCATATAAATAAGTTTATTATTTTCATTGTAAAACACGCAATCATTGTGAGATTTATTGTAAGGTATTATTGATTTCTTCTTTGTCATCATCTAATTAGTTCTAAACTTATCAATATTATTTTTTGTAGCATTCAAACAAATCGAGTGAGATTTTTGAGTTTTGTAATCGCGGGGTCAACATATTGTCTATGATTGTGTTGGTTTCTTGGTTCAATATTTTTTGAATTAAGTTTAAACATTGATTTTTGGCTTTTTTGAGATTGAATCAATCTTGTGTGAGTTTCGTAGTTTCAATTGCTATGTGGGTTCGCACCAATTGGTATTTGAGCAAAGCTCCAAAAGTCGATGTTATATCTTTTATTTTCTTTTGTTTGAATCTTTGTTTTTCATTTTCCGCGTTCTTCGCGTTTTTCAATTTTTTTTTGTCTTCAATCCATAAAATTATAAACTTGTTTGTGTACTAATTTGACATTCAAAATAGTTTTTGTTTCTTTCATTGGTATCTAGTTGAATTTTCGAGAAAAAAAATTGATATTCGAAAAAAAAATTGCCAGCAATATACAATTTCATTTGTTTTGAGTAAAAAAAAAAAAAAATTGAAATTCAAAAGTATTCAATTCAAATTCAAAGAACACCTTAAATTTTTTCCTTAATTGTCTATTCAAAGTGTCAATTCCCACTTCTCGAATCATTTTATTTTTTTTAACAAATCTTTGTTTGAAACTCTTCAAGAACTGAATTTTGATTGAGATCGAATTAGTTATTTGAAGCGTTTGTAAGAAAGTATTGAGTGAAAAAAATGCAAGAGTAGTGAGACTAATGGAGGGAAAAAACTAATTTGAGTGATATACGTGACAAATATTAAATTAGATTTAGGATATTGGATAGAGAAGAGTCTACTTCAAGTAAGAATAATAATTAAGTCTACATGTTGGATGAGGTAATATGACAATTTGAAAGGTTGTTTGAGGATGTGAGAGACATATTGGATAGTCAAGACACATTTCTTACTAATATATGTGGGGAACAATCTAGAGGAATTCCTAACGTAAGGAGGCTAGGAAGATGGGATCATAGAGCAGATTTTGGCAGTGAACGTGAAGTGGAAAGTGACATTAATTGATGATGCATTGGTGGATGTCGAATTAAAAAGAATGAGAGATAGATGAATTATGCATGAGTTGGAGATGGTGTTGATAGAAGTATAAGAAGTATCAAAATGACAATTCTTTCATTCTAAGAAAGAAATGATCCAGAAGCATACTTGGAGTGAGAAAAGAAAGTAGAGNGCCACAACTACTCGAAGGAAAAGAAGGTAAAGATTGCGGTACTTGAATTTACAGATTATGTTATCATTGGTGAGATAAAGTAGTAACATCTAGGAGGAGAAACAGTGAGAGATTTATTAATAAATGTGAAGAATTGAAAGCTATCATGCGAAAAATGTTCGTGCCTAATCATTATTATAGGGAGTTTCTTAAAAAATTGTAAAACCTCTACTAAGATTCTAGGAGTGTGGATGATTATCACAAGGAGATGGAGATTGCTATGATTAGAGCGAATGTTGAAGATGATAGGGAGACTATCATGACCCAGTTTTTGAATTGTTTGAATAGGGAAATAGCTAATCTGTTAGAATTGCAATATTATGTGAAGTTGGAAGACATGCTACATATAGCTATGAAAGTGGAAAGACAATTGAAGAGGAAGGGGACAACTAGATATTCATCGTGTTCTTTGAGTTCTAACTTTTCTTGAAAATCAAAGTGGGATGATAATAGAGGTAATGGGGCTGTTTCGAGTAGTAAGACCGAACCATCAAAGGGAAAGGAGGAGTCGCAGCACAATTACACCCAAAATGGATTCCTAACCTTCTAAGAATCGGTATATCAAATACTTTAGGTGTTTGAGATCATGGCACATTGTTTCTCAATGTCCAAACAAAAGAGCAATGATTTTGCGAGACACTGAAAAGTGATGAGTGATAGCGATGGTGACGATATGCCCACATGAGAGAATACTAGTGATGGTGATGAAGTAGAGTGGTGATGGAGTAGAGTATCTGCTAGGAGGTGAGTTATTTATGGTAATACATGCTCTCAATACACAATTAAATTGGATGATGTGAAATAGCAATGGGAGAACATCTTTCATGCTAGATGCCATGTCAAAAATAAGGTATATAGTTTGATTATTGATGGGATAGTTGTACTAATATTGTTAGTACTGCACTTGTTGAGAAATTAAGATTGACTATGATAAAACTTCTTAAGCCTTATAAATTGTAGTGGTTAGATGAATGTGAAGAGGTTAGGGTATGTAGGCAAGTTATAGTAAATTTCTCAATTGGGAGGTATAGTGATGAAGTGATGTGTGATGTGGTTCCTATGCAT
>CAIGRB010080571.1:134753-166931 GCA_903798255.1 Fraxinus quadrangulata | reverse complement strand
AAAATAAAAAAGATGACATTCAAATACTGAGTGCTGATCGATGTAGTCTAAGGTTAAATAAAATAAAATTGGACATGGGATTAGCTAACCTTCATGTAAGGGCAGGATGCACAGCCACCGTGAATAGAACACCCCTCTCCACTTGTAACTCCAGGTATAACAGGTATATTCAAGAACTCCGATGCTTCACCCAGAGACGAGTTTGGTGTTTTGGTCACTGACTCTGATGAAACTGGAAAGATAATCTCAACACTAACTTTTGCTCTCACTGAGGACTTCATAGAGCCTAATAAATTACGGACTGCTGTAACAATTGAAGTCACCATTCCTGATTCTGTTCCTAAAACAAACTGAAGATGGTCATCAATATTTCTATCTAAAGCCTCTTGTAACCTCTGTTTGATGAAGTCTAATATATTTTGGGTGGAACCTACTATCCCCATTCCCCTTCGCTTCGCTTCCATTGCTAAAGAGAACATCTCACCGGGAACTTCAAAATGGGCAGTTAAGAATGCATCACAGTACATTTCATTTATCTTTTCCACAACTTCATGACCAAAGAGGTGATGAACAATGCATGTTCCATCCTGGTTCAAGGAATTTTTTGTAAGTACAAAAATACTAACAACTTGTTTCGTAGGGTGAATTTCCTAGTACTTACTTGACATATTAAAGAAAATAGAATTTGAATTCTTGTATACAGTACTATACAGTCCTAATCCACCTCACTTCCAACTATAGCATGTTTAGTACCCTGTATTAGGACTGTATAGTACTGTATACAAGATTTCAAATTCTATTTTCTTTAATATGTCAAGTAAGTACTAGGAAATTCACCCTACGAAACAAGTTGTTAGTATTTTTGTACTTACAAAAAATTCCTTGAACCAGGATGGAACATGCATTGTTCATCACCTCTTTGGTCATGAAGTTGTGGAAAAGATAAATGAAATGTACTGTGATGCATTCTTAACTGCCCATTTTGAAGTTCCCGGTGAGATGTTCTCTTTAGCAATGGAAGCGAAGCGAAGGGGAATGGGGATAGTAGGTTCCACCCAAAATATATTAGACTTCATCAAACAGAGGTTACAAGAGGCTTTAGATAGAAATATTGATGACCATCTTCAGTTTGTTTTAGGAACAGAATCAGGAATGGTGACTTCAATTGTTACAGCAGTCCGTAATTTATTAGGCTCTATGAAGTCCTCAGTGAGAGCAAAAGTTAGTGTTGAGATTATCTTTCCAGTTTCATCAGAGTCAGTGACCAAAACACCAAACTCGTCTCTGGGTGAAGCATCGGAGTTCTTGAATATACCTGTTATACCTGGAGTTACAAGTGGAGAGGGGTGTTCTATTCACGGTGGCTGTGCATCCTGCCCTAACATGAAGCTTAGCTACTCACATATCCAATTTTATTATATTAAACATTAGACTACATCGATCAGCACTCAGTATTTAAATGTNATGAAGGTTAGCTAATCCCATGTCCAATTTTATTTTATTTAACCTTAGACTACATCGATCAGCACTCAGTATTTGAATGTCATCTTTTTTATTTTGTTTTATTTTTAATTTTTTTTTTCCGTCTTAAACTTGAATAAAACCTATCGATTGCAGCCATTTATATTCTATATGCGTACTACGACCTTCAGACATTGTATATAGACATTCACTTAAATTTTACCTTCTTCTGTATATTTGGAATGCATTGAAGTGGGTAAGCAAATGCCATAAATTTAATAGAATCGTTAAGAAAGTAGACTGGAATTGCCCTGGAGACGTAGAGAAGTTTTCGTTTCTGTGAAATAATTTTATTGTCCTGACAGTCAACATGTTAGTCTCTTAAAAAAGTCAGTTTCCACTTGTAACAATATTCCTTGTGCTATTTTTATGTTATTTGGAGTGGTAAGGTGATTACACTGGCAAACCCCTCCTCTCTTGCAAGGTTTGCCAGACTGCAAAACGTTCCTGAATGTGATTTTTGGTGGCATTGATTACGAGCCAGTGGACTTCTTTATTATTCTTGATCTTATTACCTAGGTTTGAACCAAATAGTTTGAGCCTGCAAAGGTCTGTCCAATGCATACAGAACATGCTTGATGAGTAGATGGCAGTCTAATTTTCTTTTAGTTGTGTATTTTCTAGTGCTTCTCTCTCATTTTCTTTTTGATCTATTAGATGAACTCGCTTAGCTCGCTCCTCAAAGTTTGCCATGGCTTACCCCATGACAAAGATAGCCTTTCAGACTACGAGGCTGCACGGTTCAGTTTAGAGACTCCAAAGGGAAAACTGATAGCTGATGTTGGTTGCGAACCAATTCTGCATATGCGAGATTTTCAGGTTAACATTATCCTTTTTCCGCTTATCTCTATATCAATGTGGCATTTTAAGGCTTATAATCCGAGCCTTCTGTGCCTTCTGTTTGCAGGCTACAAAAAGATTGCCGGAGAAGCTGATTGACCAAATTCTCCACAATGGTGGTGATGAAATATAAATTGTATTAACGAACAATGAAAGGCGTGGAGGCTCTCAAAGCAGCTTGATTAGTGCTGCAATCTCGAAATTAAGAATGTGCTATGAAATGAGAAGGCAACAAGTTCGACAGAAACTAGCATACGAAGTTTTTATATTGTAAAAGCTTATAAATAGAATTTTCATTCCCTTAGGGTGTGTTTGTCCTCCATTATTGGGAGAAAATTGAGTAATGAATAATATTTTTTGGAGAATGTAAAGTAACTTTATTGGTTTGAGTGTAGAATATTTTATTTGGTGAATGTGTGGTGGAGAATCTTGTAGACGGGCTAAAATGATAATAGAATTTTTGGAACAGTGATTGATGGAAGAATGTGTGGTGGAAAAGTGATGAAAAATTTTAAATTTGTGTGTAATATTATTTTATTTGGAGAATATGTGGTTGAAATGAAAAAAGGAAAAAAAAAAAAAAAGAGAATGAGAATGAAATTAAAATGGGTGTCAAACAGGAGCTCAATGTAAAACCCAAACTTCCAAAGCAAGATTGACGACGCTTTTGGTATGTTGGGTAAAATAGATTGGATAACAATTTATAATGCGAAAAAAAAAGAGCTTACATTTTTTAAAGTGAATTTGAGTGTGAATGTGTTTTGACGCGCTTATTTGTGCTTTTAAACCTGATAAATTATGATTACTTGAGCGAATGTATAGATAAGTAGACCACCAGAATCCTCAAATCTATATAGTGCAGGACAACAATGCAAAGAAAGGTAAGACAGTGTTTTCCAGACTACCAAGCAGTGTTGGGACAAGATTGCAACGAGGGTCAAAGGTTCCTGAGCCTGAAAATCATAGGTACAGTGGGCCTAAGCAAAGAAGAGATCGAGAAACTATCAGTAGCGAGCTCTTTATCCCAAACAGGTAACTATCATGTTTCTTATGCTCGAAGTGCCTCAAACACACTGTTTTCTAGTTCTCGGGCCATTGACTCGGGGGATAGACCACATGACTTGCTCACATTAGTTAATTACATATAATTCATGTCTTGAAAACCTTTAGCAACCCTTCCTGGTCTGAGGACCATCAATCTAACCTAGCGTATTCGTCAAATAACCAAGGACTTACGTTGTATCGTAACTTTCTTTCCTAATCATTTTATATTCCAAGACCAAGTTACTTGACACATAATTGGACATGAAAAGTAGGATGGACTCTATTTTCTTATGGGCAACAAGTGATAGGGGTGATCAATTCCCACTTTCCTACATATCAAAAAATTTCATATCGAATAAAGATGAAATATGGCTTAAATCACTTTCGTCTTGGACATCTACCTTTTAGGTTACTCAAGAACATGTTTCCTTCATTATTTAAAAACGTTTCAAGATGAAGTATGGAGCTTGTTGGTAAGAGAATGGAAAATTGTCTTCTAGGCGTATTTTGCTAATTAGTCCAAGGTTGAGGATTGAAATGTTACAGAATTGGACAAGATTGCGGCGAGGGTCCAAGGTTTGAACCATTAGCCCCCCGTTTGACATTCAATTTTATTTATGTTTTTTGGGAAAATAAGTTTTGAAATATTTTTTTTTTGAGAATATGTGGTTAAAAGTAGAAAATTTTTTGAGTATATGTACAAAATATTTTATTATGTAAACATGTAATTGAAAATGAGTTAAAAAAAAATAATAATAGAGATTTGAGTTAATGGATGTCAAACAAGGGTTGTTAAGTATATGCTTACACAACAATTTATAAAATTCACCATATTTTATTTGCAATAAATATTTTTAATCTTTTGTCTCAATTTTTTTTTAGAAAAGCATAAAAAACCAATTTTTCTCTCGTAATTTAAAATAAACAATAAATATAGAAGTTTGACAAAATAGATGGACCTCATCTCAATGTAGGTTCGCAAAATATTTGGAATAAATCATCGTGAAAAAAAGATGTTCCAATTAATTGAAAGTAAAAAATAAAACGCGATAAAAAAAAGTTAGAGATATAAATACAAGCGTAACTAAATATTAAGGACCCTCATTGCAATTAAATCTCGAATATATTTTAAAAAGTAAACGTGGACGATTGTACCTACCAATCGGACTCCGAGAACATCGTACGACGTCGTACCCCTCTCCGACAATACAGACCCTGTAATTATATAATTCTCTCTACACGTAAAAAAGTGACGCAAAAGACTGGAGGTTTGGATTTGTCGAAAAGGGTGTGTAATAAATCTATCTCTAGTTAAATTAAATCATTATTCTCGTATATTTTTATGTGGTTTTGATTATCATTATATATATGCTTTGAGACATTGCTGTCTACATATTTCCTGTAACAGTTTATCGATCCCTTGATCGAAATCCATGTATTATATGCGTTAGTTTTGTGGGTTATTATTTATTTGACTTTTGATTGAAGAGTGATTTTAATGATATCCACAATCGGTTAATTTACTCTGCTTCAACCTTAAATGTGAAAATATTTGTCAAGAAATTAGGTGATCACCCTTTGCTGTTTTAAGGTTCTTTAGTTTGCTTCTCTTGTTGAAATTGGCCCGATGCTGTAGACATCATCGAGTGAACTTATTAATTATGCAGTAATTGTCAGATTTTAGATTTGTGAACTGGAGTATTCAGAAATTCTGAGGTGGGGATGGTTACGGTTGGGACAAAATCAGGGCTTATTTGTGGATGTGGTCATAAAAATTGGAGAGGAAAGCTCTTTCCTTTTTCTTTATTTGGGTAGAAATCAAATACTCTTCACAAGTATTGTATAATATGGCTCAAAAATAGTAGTTTTTGTGCAGAATATGGAGATTGAGGGTCTTTCTTTGTTTCTGATTATTGAGACAGGAATTGAACAAAAGTTCATAACTAAGGGTCATATGGACAAGGATCACACTGTTGCCGCTGTTTACAGGGCTGTGGCATGTATTTATAGAAGTATAGTTATGGTTTGTCACTAATTAAGAGCCATTTGTGCTATTACTAACTGTACTATTGATACAAATATGACAAAAGGCCATTTTGGTTTCTCTTAACTTTCCTTATGCTAGAATATCGAGATGAGTACCGTAGATAATTCCTGTTACCAGGTCTAATTACCTGTTGAAATCCCCGATCCTTGTTCTAGCACAAACAGGGCCATTTAGAACAACTGAGAATTAAATTAGTTGGGCCTCAATCAATCTAAGCGACCCTTGAATATCAGATTCCATTTGAGCCTACATTTCTCTCTGATCAGCTAAATAAGATGGCTTCTTTACTCTTAGTTATAATTTTTTTCACAAGGTCGGCTTTTGTTATTTCCTTTATTTTCTCATCAGATTGGTTAATATGGGCTTTTAAAACAGGATGTGGATACTTTTGAAGTTCTAAGAGTTAAACTGATGCACTGATGATTTTGATTTACTGTTAATTGAATATCGGGTTTTTTGTACCCTTGATTAAGATGACTTGCAATGTCGGAATTAAAAGTTGATTTGAAATTATTCTTGTCATGTCATAGGATTTTTGGTAGGTATTTATGGCTTACGCAAATGGAATGGTGAATGCACAAGGTAAGCAGCCTCTATTTTCATTTGGCGTGATATCGGATGTCCAATATGCCGATATTCCCGATGGCCGTTCATTCCTTGGTGTTCCTCGATATTACCGACATAGCCTTCTCGTGTTGCAAAGGGCAGTCCAGAAATGGAATGAGCAAAAGCCAAAGTTTGTGATCAATTTTGGGGACATTATTGATGGCTTCTGTCCAAAAGACCAATCTCTATCTGCTATTAAAAAGGTCATTGATGAATTTAATGTTTTCGATGGCCCTGTATATCACATGATTGGCAATCACTGCCTCTACAATCTCCCTCGTGAAAAGTTGCTTCAAATGCTGAACATTTCTAGCATTGATGGTCTTGCCTACTATGATTTTTCTCCAATTCCAGAATACCGAATTGTAGTCCTTGATGGCTATGATATAAGCGCTATTGGTTGGCCAAAGGAACATGAAAAGACATTGAAGGCCTTGAATTTTCTTCAGGAAAGGAATCCAAATTCAGACAAAAACAGTCCAAATGGATTAGTGGGGCTTGAGAGAAGATTCCTTATGTTCAATGGAGCAGTTGGGAAAGAACAATTGGAATGGTTGGATCACGTCCTTCAGGATGCAACAAATTCTAACCAGAAAGTTGTGGTATGTTGCCATCTACCTTTAGATCCTGGTGCAGCAACTAAAGAAGCTCTCCTGTGGAATTATGATGAAGTGATGTACGTGATTCACCAATACCATTGCGTAAAGGCGTGTCTAGCTGGACATGACCACAAAGGTGGACATTCAGTTGACTCCCACGGTATACATCATTGGGTACTTGAAGCTGCCTTGGAGTGCCCTCCGGGAACTGATGCTTTTGGATGCGTTAATCTTTTTGATGACAGATTACAACTATCTGGAGCGGATAGAATGGAGAGCCAGGAAATGGTTTTCAGTTGCTAGATGTACCAATGAGTGTAAGCTTGTAATCTGCTACTTTCATTGTTCAACATAACCATCATTAGCTTTAGAGGTGTGTACTTTTATTCAGAAAGATACACAAATATTGGAAATTCTTATTTACTAAGCCCAATTCCATTGCGAAGAAGTTTTTGAAATGTTGTGCCAGTCTTCACTTTTATTTTGCACTCACGCTTGATTTTGTTAATGCATTATATCATCGTATTCGTTTAATGCTTTATTGTAACTATACCAGAAATATAATTAACGTGCATTAACTTTAGAGCATTGTGCTTTGAGTTTTGAAGTATAAGCCTAGATTGTTGTCAACTATTCTAGGTTTCCCATGTCATATAATATAATACATGATGATTTAATTCATATTGTCGTACTGATGTTAGATAACTAGTACATCTCACCTTTATTAAGAATAATATCCTGGAGTTGAGAAATAAAATTCTCAGTTACCTATTATTTTATTTTATTTTTTACTAAATGACATTTCCGGTTATCACAGAGGAGCGAATTTTCTTCACCGTGACATAAATAGAGTTGATATCTGTCTCCTTCTTACATTTTACTAGCCTTTCTAAGTCTCTGCAAGTACATGTGAGGTATAACTGAATTAAATAAAACAAATGTATAATGACAGCATTATTTCATGTCAAAGCTCCATATATTTTAATCAATTTGTTGTGGACCCTGCAAATTTAGATCAATTAAGTAGTTGCTACATCCTCATCATTGACTTTAGGAAAGTGCTATGCATCATCTTATATATCAAGTCAATAATAGATTCATAGATAATGAATTAAGAATAATGAAGAAAGACTACAAGAGACTGGGCAGAAAACTTAATATGGTTATCACAACTTGTTAATGTAATATATCATTACAAGAAGGTTTATAAGTCCTTGAAAGCATCTGCTCTGTATTAGACAGAGCATTTTTACGTTGATTGTTCACATGCAACGGGAGACTTCTAGTTAAATTATAATATATGAAGAAAACACAACTCAACTATTACGAAGTACTGATAGAACCTAGAGTAGTTTTTGACAAAAGGTACTCAAGAGACCGCATCACTTTGCTTGGGACATCTTGGCTTTTCTTTTTTCCAGGAAGAAGAAACCGAACAAAGACACGACAGCGAAAGCAGAGAAGCAAATAGAGGCAATGTCAAGCGACACATGGCGTCCACTAATTGCCTGGACATCGAACAAGTTGGTGGTCTTATGAGTATCTGTGGTTTGGCCATAGGCTACCTCATGGTCTGCAGAGTTATAAACATATGCTCGGATAAAATATGTAGCAGTCGGCACATCCCTCTCTACTGTCCAGGTGAAGGTGTTGTTAGAGGAACTGTATGGCTTAGTAACAATATTGTGTTGGCAGGTCTTATCTTTGTTTAAGTGGTCCTCAGTTTTTCTCCAGGCTCGATCCTGTTGGCTAACAGGGGCGTAACAGAGCTTGAGCTTTACTGTCTTGTAGCTTGAATCTGTCCCAGCTGCTAGGGATTTGTTGAATGACCATGTCACTATTATATTGTCTTCCCCAGCTTTCAGTACTGCAATTTAGAAATAATTTTAGATGTGAGTAAACATGTACTTGTGAGTTGTATCTTAATAGACAAGGCCAATAAATATTTTTCTTGAAATAAAGATTACCTTAGACTGATTAATCACGATATTTACATTCTGACATTATTCATATTTTTTTTTTCTTCAGCTTCCAGCTAAGTTTATCTTTTGAATTGAAAGAACTCGAGGTGACGTGTTATGTCTCCCTACCAAAGTTCTGTATTTTTTGCTTGATTTCGTCCTGTTATTGATACTCTCCACTTAGGTGATGACTAGATTTAGGGCCCATTTGGCAGAATTTCAGCTTTTGTCTCTTGTAGAAGAGTTTTATGAAGCATCCTCTAAAAAATTTTCTAACTGACAAGACACTTTTAAAAAGTTATCCAAATAGGTTCAAAAGCAATATTTTAGTCTCACAAAGTTTTGGTTTTTCAGAAGTCCAGTCAAACGGTTCTAAATACAATCTTGATTAAATTAGAGTACATGTACACGTGAATTTGGTTGTTTGTGTGTGCACACGCCTAGGGAGGGGGGATGGAGGTATATTACCTTGGCCGAGTTTTGGTGAGGCGGTGAGAATAAGATTTTCCTGAAGAGATGAGCAGGCTGCTTCTTACCTTGTCCGAGTTTTGGTGAAGCGGTGAGAATAAGATTTTCCTGAAGAGATGAGAAGGCTACTTCACCATAGGAAGTGGCTGCCAAGCAGGAAAACAGGAGCGAAACGACAAGAAAACCTTGAATTGCCATTGATTAACTCTTATGGGAGTTCCAAACAATCAGGAGGAAATATTATGGAAAGTTATGAAATCCCACCGATGATATGATGTTAAAGATGTGCCAAGATGGCTGATTTTGGCTGCTTTATATAGAGGAGATGGACATTTCAGCATAGAAATGAAGGGTTATCTTTAAATGTCAGCATCAAAAAGTCAACCACTCCCAACAGGCAGGTTTCCTATTTATTTTTATGATCAACATTAGAATATTTAAGATTAAAATGTTCGACTCTTCCATGATGTTTTTTATATGGTGAATGGCCCGAAGGCATGCTCAAAGGGTTGTTTGATTTTTCAATTATATCTGATGAATTTGTTTATAAAGTTGACTTTCCTTGTACATTCTTGGATGGACTGGTATATTTTGGAGGTGTTGAAGGATCACAGGTAGAGATTCATTTGTAGATTCAATTTGATACCGTATGATTTTTTTTTTTTTTCTTATAGGCAAAACTTGCCCCCTTGTGCAATGGAAAGAGTACATAAACAAGATACAAGAGGAATTTTTTTTTCTCGATTACTATTTTTTTCTTTAAAAAAAATAAAAATGAATTTGCCCAATGGATCATACGTAGTCGTCATAGAAATATTAATGGTCCCTTTGATAGAACTTCTGTGTTTATTTATTTATTTATTTTTACAGAAGAGCTACCTCTTGTACATTTTCTTTAAAAAAATTTCAATTGTCTAGAACTTATTTTTTTTTCATGTAAGTTTCATACTTGCAATCAAACTCACCTTAAAAGCTCTTCTAATCGGATAAAATATTTTTGAAAAATTAGTCACATATATTCTAAAGCATTTTTAGTCCCAAAAGTAGCTATGGGCTTTTCTAACATTATAAACTTAGTTTGGCAACCAATTTATAAATTGTTTACAAATTGAATTAAAATCGAAAATTAATTTTAGTCAAACATTCACAAGTTAATAATTACTATTTATTTATTACGCACACTTTTCTTAGAAAAGATCCACTATTATTTTTCTTTAAATTAATTTATAAATTTGTCAAACTAGATGTAATTTATAACAAGTTTGATAAGAACGATAGACTAGAACTAGATATTATGTTACTATTTTATTCGTTATACTATCTGGTCCTATCTAATATTGGTACATACAATTATTTCTATTTGAATCGGTTGCTTTATACATTCTGCACCAAATTTGACTTGAAATCTTTATACTCATTTTAGAGTATGAAGTGTTCTATACACTATAACTCTCATCCTCCTCAAACGATTTTCTCTAAAAGAAACCCAAATCTATTTATTGCAGCAATTTAAAATTTGTCATCTCACCGAGAAAACCTGTTTCGCTAAACATAACAAGTACGTGCAAATAAATAAGTTTTAAATTAAATAATTTTTATTAATAAAATTAAATAAGTATGTTACATGTATTTTAAGAGTAAAATAAGAGTACTTTAAAAATAAGTATTTTTTTTCTTGTACTTTGAGCGCATTTGATTTAGCCTTTATCTTATAAACCACTAAATGTGACATTTTATTGAACGAAACAAACATGGTATGTACTTAGGAGAGAGCCGACAAACCTCTAGCTAAAGGACGGAATTGGTAAGGCTACTCTTGCTAGATAAGTTTACAATGATGTATATATTATGTATCACTTTTATATTCGAGCTTGGGTGACAGTATCGTAAGACAGTAATGTGCAAGAAATCCTACTAGGCATTCTAGGAATTTTGACTGGGGAAATGCTTAAAGAGTGCAAAGAACAAGTAGAAGAACAACATTTGTATAGGAATCTAAATTGTAGGAGGTATCTAATTGTAATGGATGATGTATGGGATTCAGGGGTTTGGGATGATGTGAAACGTTCATTTCCAGATGATAAGAATGGGAGTCGAATCGGGAAGAAGATTGCTCGAAATTGTAAAGGACTTCCACTCGCTATTGTTGTGATTGCAGGCCTCCTCTCAAAGGCTACAAAAACACTTTACTCGGCAAATGTTGAAGAAATTTTAAGTTCAGTATAGCTTCAAATGAAAGGGTTTTTGCCTCATCATTTGAAAGGGCGTTTCCTCTATATGGGAATTTTTTCAAAAGATTTTGATATTTTTGTGTCCCTTTCTTGTCAAGTTATGGGTTTCCGTAGGAATACTAAAACCAGTGAGATTCAAAAATCCTGCATACACTTAATCTTGCAACCCTCTTCCACGTGCAGCATTGATAGGAAATTTGCAAAAGAATCTTTGGGATAATTGGCAGTTCAATGGTGAGGAATTGAAAAGTTCT
This sequence comes from Fraxinus quadrangulata, assembly GCA_903798255.1. Lineage (NCBI taxonomy): Eukaryota > Viridiplantae > Streptophyta > Magnoliopsida > Lamiales > Oleaceae > Fraxinus > Fraxinus quadrangulata. The sequence continues at coordinate 155,360 of CAIGRB010080571.1, read as the reverse complement.
TGAAAGAGCAGGGGATCAAAATTGGGAAGATCTTGAGTGGGGAGACCAGAAGAAAGACCAAGATTGTGCTATCTCGACCTTCAAACAGCTATGTTTTGTTGTAGTATTGCAGATTCCTCAACTAAGCTTTATTAGTGATTAAGCCCTAAAACCAACTAAGTGAGCAATAATAAGCAAAACGAAAACCAGAAAAAGGCAGAGCAAACTCACAGATTTATAGTGGTTATTCAATGCGAGAGCTACGTTCATTTGTCATTGTAGACTTTTACTCTAATAGAGCTAAAGGGTATGATGAGGTTATCTCATGTGATTTGTCATTGTGATTTAATATCTGCTTATAAATAACTTGCTGGCATTCTATTAGACACACAAAATTTGAATTTGTTTCCCAAGTTGTCTGTGACTAACGATGCAGAGGTAGTTCAATTTCTGATTGGCGGCTCAGCCCCCAATTCTATGAATACTCATTTTGATAAATGTATGTTTTATTTTAAGAATTAAAAATCCCAATTCTATACCACCAAGAGCAATAAAATCGCAATAAGGAAAAATGACACAAAAAACATGCAAAATTATAGATGTTCGCCTCATTGTGAAAATACGTCATCTTCAATCCCCATATGGACTCAACTTAACAGCAATAATACACAAGAACGCCAAGATTCAGGGGCAGCGCCCCAAGCCCATTTAGTTTTTGACAGCTAATTTTTTTTTTTCCACTTCTAAGTATCAGCTCAATACAAATTTTTTTACTTGTCCCCCAGGCTCCGTCCCTGCCAGGATTTATAGGAACTACAAACTGAAAAGTCTCGATTTTCTCAATGTTTATTGTAGTCATGCAAGATCATAGAGATAATAGTTTCCTTGAAGTTTTGAACCACAGCTATAGGAAGCGTCTCAGCGAAAATATGCTTATTTTTTATTGAGAATGATAGACGAACCTTATTCTGCACCGTCACCCACATTCGAAAAGATTTAGCCCATTTTGACACACATTCTTTAAAAATACAGTCTTTCAAAACTCATTTCCAACTACACATTCTTCAATAAAATAATATTTTTCATCACATCAATAACTTTTACTTACTTTTTAACCACATTTCCTATCATATCACTATTTAAAATACATTATTTCCTCAATAATATTCATCAAACACACACTTAGTATTTTTATACGTCGAATTTACATCTTCAACACTTCATTTTCATTGTTGAGTATAGGTTCTTGGGATGGTCAAGCACCAATAGAGCAGAGGATTTGGGAGAAAACACTTCCTATACTGAAGTAACTGCATCAATTGGAGACAAATATCAGAATGATACAAAAAAATGCACCAGTAAAGAAGGTTTCACCAATTTTCAGGTAAGCTATCATATATTCTCATTTTATTATATTTTCTTCGATTCATATCCAAAGTAACACAAGCACTTCTAGCCTTTGCCTTCAAAACAAAACATTGCCTTTTCTATCAAAATAAATGATTGCTAAACAGATGTTTGAAACAAAATTTTATATATAAAATGCTTTCGCCAATAATTTCACTCGAAACATTTAGGAACCAGGAATTCATTAATGACTTGTCTCTCTCTTACGAAGAATCAGCCCCTACACCACCATTTCTTTTCTGCAGGTAAGCCTACTCCACCTCCTGTGCATGCTCTGACGAAGGCACCAGCAAAAGAAACTGATGCCTCTCGTGCAAAGAATAAGAACTTCTTCACAGAATGTTTGGCTTCAGCTCAAAAGTAGTAACAAAAATAGAGAGACTGTTTTGTACTTAATGAAAGCCTTAATTCAATATAATAACAAAAAAATGTAAATTAGACAATGTAGTAGAACTTTTCTTTTTATGCAATCTTGAAAATATAAATATAAATATATATAATTTTTCACTTATATCAAGATCAGATCAACAAAGAAAGGAAAAATAAGGACAAAAAAGCAGATGGGAAATTATTGGGTTATGTATGTTATCCAATCTGTCCACTTCAATCATGCCACTAGTTTAAAACCAGCTGTTGCTAACTTCCAACCCCTCTTTTGGGTCCCACTTATTCCCTCTTGTGATGTGTTTACACCCCACACCCACCCCAACAGCCCACATTCTATATTGGTTCAGGTGGCTATAAGTCTCATTTCCATTCGACCTCTGTGATTTTCTCATTCCACTTTCCAGGCATAGAGGAAAAGGCAAAAATCAGATGCTGAACATGCATTTAGTCCCTCCATTGAGCTGGAACTCTCTGTCTGTGATGACAATGGTGATGTTGAAATTGATGAAGGAGGTGTTGACAGCAAATTTGGCTTGAAAATGAACAAACCGGGGAGTAAACCTGGGGCAAAAAGCCAATCATGGACATCCCAATACACTTCAATTCTCACTTTGTTGAGATGAATTGCTTCATTGCCTCTAAATTTCCACTGCAAGTGCTTGATATGAATCAATGAATGCCCATCAATACTAATCTCCATTTCGGAATCTGCGCTATTTGAAGAATTTCGGTTTTTGCACTCAATGGATATCTCATGGAAGTTACCCTTATCATGGAATTTAACCCTTGTTACAAACTTTTTCTTACCAAAAATATGCTCTTTTCTTGAGATCAAAATTGGGTCGTTAAGCGCCGGCCTACATCCTGTCTTTCGATAAGCCTCCATTTTCAAATTTCCAAGAAGTAGTACGACTTCCTCATCACAAACAATGGCAACATAGTATTCGGAATTTGGCTTGATTTCGCCGTTGAACTTCGCAGCCTTAAGATCCCAAAAAATGCTGACGGCCTTATCATCCACCGTTAATCGTTTGGACCCTTGTTTCTTCCAAAAATACCATGGCTTCATCTCAACTTTACATGTATACTGTCTTTCTCCCTCATGCCCTTTTATTGAAACAGATAGGCCATGGAGCAGCAAATTCTTACACCATGTAACTGTGATTAGTTGACATTGATTGGCGATTTTAGTCCGGTATACCGATTCGAAAACATTCTGTCCTGACCAAGTTTTACCAGTAGGATCATGTTTTAGCTTCTCACCAGATGAAAAACAAGCTGGAATGCCTATTTTCTCCTGCATCGTTTGAGATTACTGAACAAAAAAGGATAAAATTCTTTCAATTCTGAGCAGGGCCTTAATAGAAGAAGAGGAAGAAATCTGATGGAGATGAGGCTAATGAGTGAATTAGTGTGAGATCTAATTTAGCATTCAAGTCATAGATGCTGCCATAAGTGTTCTTGGAAGGATTAATGGACACAAAAAATAAAAATAAATATACATTTCCAAACTGGCCCATAGATAGCAGATGAAATAAAGAAAAAATAAATCTAGTAGAGACTATAGTTTATAAAGACTTAAAAAAACTAAACCAAACCATGATGTGTCGCCGTTGAGTGCCACAATGGACTAAATGGCCAAAGCTAGCACAACCAAGGAATCTTTAGCATTAGAGCATGCTTGTGAGTGCTTAAATTTTACATGATTATGAGTTGTAGGTGCTACACAAATGTGTGGATAATAAATTGGCAAAATTGTGATTCCTACGAATTATATAGATAAAAGTATGTTTGTCCAGTTTAAATTATAATTCAAAATTTGCCGGACATTCACTTAATTAGCTTTCGTCCATGAATTTTAGATCAAGAGGTATTGTGTCCGACGGTGACATCTTGACACAAACGCATTTGCATCTACAAGATACATTGTCTATATTTCACACGTCAACTAACATTCGGAACCCTAATTTGAAGATTGGGGAAAATTGATTTTTGGGGTGGTGAACTATAATTATGAAATAACATGTACGAGTAAAAGGAATGGGTCGAAAAATAGAAAACGTGAGGCATGTCCCCCAAACCCATTAATTTTCTCGCTCCGTCCCTAACGACACGTCTAATAGAGTAAGAAAAATATTTTAACGACCAACGTGAAATTTCTTACAAACTTTAATGACAATTGATCTATGCACTTTTCAATATAACAGCTTTTTTGAATCCAAGGTAGGATTGATTCTGTTCCTAGTTAAAATACTTGTATCCATGCAGAGTTGAAAAACAGTGAAGTCTTCTTCACCAGACTTGGTGCATAGATTTTTTAAAACACAGATTTCACTCTTGAAAGTGATAAAAGGCAAATCAAAAATATTAATTTAATAAGGTTGTAAAATGAGTAAATTAAATATAATAATAAATTGGTTTATAAATTTAGTCAAAATCAAATATTAATTTCAATCTCATTTGTAACTGATTTTCATTATTATTCACACATTTCGTAAAACCCGCTAATATTCCTCTTATTATTCCCATTTATAAATCATTCATAAATTTGTCAAATGGAAGCTAAATGAAAGTTGTTTTCCAATATAGGTACTTTTAGACATGTCAAAAATTGGGAGAATTCGATGTCGTATTGCTGAACGAACCAAATACATATATTTTAAATATGCATGATTCAACTATTCAAGACAAAGAACTAGTGAGAAATTAACTGAAAGATATGTTGCCTAGGCTGGACTGGCATGGTACAATTGTAGGTAGGCCCCGACTACTCGAGTCAAACTTTCCTCGAAATCTTCAAGGCCCGACACATTTTTGATGTCGGGTCTATGTCCGGTCAATGGTTCCATCTAATTTTTACTCGTTAAAAATTAAAGTTATGGAAGAAAATTTTATAACAAAAGATACCACGACAAAAATAAAATAAACTCTTATAACATGACGACCAGATTTACATCTCTAAATATTTTTCAATTCAACATATGAAACATGACAAAAATAAAATAAAACTAAAAATCATTACATGGTTATCAACAAATTATTAAGCATCTAGTTAAAGTAACAAAATCTACTTTGTGTTATTTGGTCAAGTTAATTCACTTAACGACCAAAAAAAAATTGTGAACCTTACCCTATGCGACTATTGACGACTCATAATTCTATTTTATCATCGTTCCAATCGTCGTTCCCACTTTCTTGCTAACATGATCCATTTTTTCGTAGGATAATGCTTTGAATGATGGCTATATGAGTGGGTCATGACAAGTAATTTACCAAATATGATGGAAACATGATTAGTGTTGAAGAAATAGATAATTGAGAAGGGCTAATAGAACGCACTAAAGAAGCGATAACTATTTTTGGATAATGGAGTTGGAAAAGATATCTCCATGGGCTAATGTTGGGGATATATGTGTGTGTCTATATATATGTTTCTCTCAAGAAGATTTGACATTTGCATATAATAGTGGAGTTACCTTTAATAATATATGAATAACTAGAATTGGCTGATCAAGGAGTCGTTGAAAAGAAAGAAAAAGTTCTATGTTTTGTATCAATTCTCTTAATTGAAAACTCGGCCCATTTATTTGTATAAAAGGATTGAGCCAAATACAAAAAGGTCGTGTTAACATTTGTTAACGAGCCTTATTATGTGAATTTGGAGAGTCATGGGTAGAAAACTGGAATTAACTCTATCAGATCTAATAACGAAGAATTTCTTTTATATTGTCTAATCCAGAATTCAGATAGGTTTTTGAACTTTATAAAAATTAATTTGAAAATAAAAAATAATTGGTCTCTAATTAAACTTTCAAATAAGGTGATTTAACATGGTGTTAATGCAAACACGTACCGGTACCATGAAGTTCAAGAATTCGTAGTCACATATTTATTGAACGTATGCATATGTAGGGCATTCCATGAAAAAGTGAATGCAGCAAGCGAGAGATCAAATTTATCCTTTTTCTATTCGTTTAAACTTTTACTTTGCGTCCCGATAAGTTGGAAGAGGCAAAGAATACTTGGACGCTTGATAAAAACCCAAAGTGTTGATGCTTATGCTGTCATTTCAAGAGGATAGACATTTGAATAGTAGTGGCACTAACCTTAGCTGGACATTCCATCTAGTTTGTAATTGAAAAGCAAACACTTTGCTATCACTGTTAGATATGTTCCATGACTTAGTTCACAGTATATGATTCCATTTTTTTTCTTTTTAATTTTGTAAGAGGACAAAAGTGACATTTAATGTGTGCCTGTCCAATATAAATAAATAAAGGCTCGATACGACATACCAGTTCTTTACTTGTAGGGCCAATCTATGCGTGTGTGACCCATAATTTTTTGTTATTTAGTTTTGAGAAAATCGCCAAGGCCCTAATGGCCAGTTTTTTTAGAGTTAGTGCTTATTGCTTAATTCGTTACAACTTCGATTGAAGTTGAGAGTTAGAGAAAATTGGGTACCGCTAAAAATTCTACAGAAAATCCAAATGCTTGTATAGTGATGAATCAAACTAGACTAGAATCGATTGTTTCAAGTTGGGTTCGGTCAACTTTTATTATACTTACAAAAAAAATATTGTACAATGTAATATTCTCCTATTTCACTTTCATACTTTCTATTATTCTGAATTGGTACAACACTATTTAGACCGTGCATGCCAGCTCGACCCAATTTTATACTTATGGTTGTTGGAAGAGCTTCAAGAATTCTTGAAACTTTTGGTTCATGAATCTCAATTGGTGTTGAACACGCATTTCTTGATGCTCTTAATTAATTTTGTGGCTGCAAAATCTAAACGTAACTTGGAAGCTGGCAAAATCTAGAGTTTGAATTCAAAATAATAAAGCGATGCCTTTACACATTGGATTTGGACCAAGTCATAGGCATCCATTAACCTAGTGTATACATGAATTTCTAGCTCTTTTAATGTGATTTGCAAGAAATAATTTGATCTTCGAAAAGTCGTATCATGTGATACGTATACTTAATATTGCTTACTGCATTTTACATACAGTAACATCCCGTATAGTGTGTTAGTTTTGGATATTTTGATAATTTTGTATCACGAATGTTAAATTTTGTGTATTTATTAGACATTGTCTGTTATACGATGATTTGATAACTTCTGAATCACGAGATATAATTATCATATATTTATTAATCTGATGTAATAGTTTGTCTTCGAAATGGAGATAGTCTCAACTCCAATATGTCTTATATATGAGAACCTAAAAATCAATTGTAATATATTGTTATAACATATATATTCTTGTGTAATGACCTTGTTTAATTTTCATTTTATAGTTAAACCACATCCCCACTAAATTACATTCCACGATCCATGAACCTTGAAAGTGTATATAAGTTATCATTACATATTGCATCGTGCGTATATTAACACTTATGTCGTGTGCGGTAAGGTGGATATTAATTTTCAATCACGATTGTTGTTTATTATTACGTTACTTGCTGCAATTGGTGCTAATTAACAAATCGCATCATATACAAATTTGAAACGATTAGATGATTCTAAAAGTGTTTTTAACATCGACAAGAAACCCATACATAAACAATAGCTTTTAGTAGGGGAAAGCTATGCCCAATCACTATCACTATACTTTTAAAGGAAAAATTATTCTTCCATTTGAAAAACTTTTGCTTGTGAGTATTACCAAAGAGAAGGGTAAATTTATAGTATTTCAAATGTAAGTGGATGCTTATAATATTTGTAATTATAATATCATCTTTATTTTTTAAGTGTAGATTGATAGACCAATAGGATTTCTTTGCCATTTAACTTGTACAAGAATTATTTATCCAAAAAAGAAGAAGGTTGGCGCAAAGGAACTTTGAAAGGGCAAATCGTACGACTCATCGAACAAGTGTCTGAATTTGTGAAATGTAACAAAAGTTCTTCGGCCTTCAATTTCGACCGCCGCTCCAAAATAGGGAGAGAAGAAGAATAAATAAAAATCGTTTCAACTCGACTAATCAAGTTTAAGGTCAAGTAAACCATTCAACTAAAATTATTAAAGTAACATGCTACCTTGTATGTCTAAAAAGTTCAACAAAAGTTTTTTTGACCTCCAATTTTAACATTCGTTCACTTTTTATACCAATAATGAAACAAAGAAAAACAAACAAAAATCGTGTCAGCTTGACTAATTGAATTAAGCATCGAGTAAACCTTTTACAATTGTACCAACTTAATTCTTGAAATTATCGAAAGGATAATTAACATATAACGTTTTTACCTTTCATTATTATTATTATGAAAAATGTCATTATTTTTCTTTTTTGACATTTTCATCTTTATTTTCACCTTTCATTGTGCAAATGTTATTTTCACATATTTTCTCAATTAAAAACTGTGAAATAACGAATATATCATTCTATTCAAATTAAAAAAAGAACGAATTAAAGAAACAACTAATTGCAATCATAGTCCTTTTAAAAAAAAAGTACAAATGAATCTCAAATAAATTATTAAAACGGTAATTAGTACATAATGTCCTTATCTCTGGATTTGGACACTATATGCTAATTATCTTTACTAATTTATTTGAAATTCGTTTACACTTTTTTTTAAAAAAAAATGGGATTCTTTTATTTAAATAGAAGAGTATATTTCGTCGATTCATAGTTTATAATTGAAAAAATAAATAAAAATAATTTTTTATATAATGAAAGGTGAAAATAAGGACAAAAATATTAAATATGTACATACGTTTTCTATAATAATAATAATAATGAAAAGTCGGCCTACTAACTACCGAAACATTATAATGACGATCAAAATCTTTCTTAACAAAGTCGTCATTAATAAGGTATTGACTTTCCACGTGCTTCCAAATTTAAGCTTTCAATTCAGCATCTTCACTTTGTACCCTAATCTTCCAGCAAATTTGAAAACGCAATTTTTATAAATGAATTAAAAAGAAACAGCCCATAAATATATACACATACACGCAGCACAGATTTGTAGAAAATTGGTTTATGCTTCTAAATTTGAATTTTTTGGAGTTGATAATTTATACGTTCATATTATTGAAAAAGTTGGTTAATTTTATTGAAATTTTAGATTCAGGTTGCGGGAAAAGAGTTGAATTGGCTGCAATATCTCAATAATTTCGTGATTAGATCTGAATCCGAGAGCAATTTCGGGTAATTTCACGAAGAGAATGTCCCAGGACTCGCCGTCGGAACCCGACCCGGATGATCTAGATACCGAACCCGAGTTTGTCGAGGTTGATCCATCTGGTCGATACGGTCGGGTCTGTATAATTCTTACGATATGTTTCATAATTCAATTATATTTGAACTGTTTTATGCTTTTTTGTTATATTACATTTTCTGTACACTATGTATTTGTTGATCAGGTGAATATTCTTTTATTAAATCATTTTGCTTATTATGCTTTTGGGATTCAATTTTGCAGTATAAAGAAGTATTGGGGAAAGGAGCTTTCAAAAAAGTGTATCCTTTTCAGAATACATTGCATCATAAGTTTTAGAATTTTACTGTGTTTTCCGTTGACATAAAATTTTGATTGAATTCGAATTTGTGTGAATCCTTAATTTTAATGCTGGGAAAATAGATATAGAGCATTCGATGAATGGGAAGGAATAGAGGTGGCTTGGAATCAAGTTAAAGTTGCAGATCTCTTGAGAAATTCCGAGGATTTGGAACGATTGTATTCCGAAGTTCACTTGCTGAAAACCCTTAAGCACAAGAATATTATCAAGTTTTACAACTCGTGGATCGATGCCAAGAATGAGCACATCAACTTTATTACGGAAATTTTCACTTCGGGCACTTTGAGACAGTATGTTCAAATTAAAATGATCTGTTCTGATTCTTACTATTAAACGTATTAGTCTAGTGAAATGTGATTTGTGATTTGTGATCTGTTTGTGTTTATTTGCAGGTACCGGAAGAAGCATAAACATGTTGATGTGAGAGCATTAAAAAAATGGTCCAGGCAAATTCTAGAGGGGCTTTCTTATCTTCATAGCCATGACCCCCCCGTTATTCATCGGGACTTGAAGTGCGATAATATTTTCGTAAATGGGAACCAAGGGGAGGTGAAAATCGGTGATCTTGGACTTGCTGCTATTCTTCGTCAGGCTCGTTCAGCTCACAGTGTCATTGGTAAGGTTTGATTTGTTGATTTAACCATTGCCATTTGCTGTGTTTCATTTGATTGGTTGTGAAGGCAATGACATAGTTGTGGTTCTGATGCTAGGCACGCCGGAGTTCATGGCACCAGAGCTTTACGAGGAGGAATACAATGAGCTTGTAGATATCTATGCCTTCGGTATGTGCTTGCTCGAGCTGGTGACTGTCGAGTATCCATATGTTGAATGTGCAAATGCTGCTCAGATATATAAAAAAGTGACAGCCGTGAGTCGTTCTCGACTTTCTTTCCATATATTTTTTCTCTTTTTTTTTCTGACCAGCCTGGTTCAGTGAGCAGTTGTATTATCACAAAAGAAATATTCTAGATTTTTTTTAGTAGAGATTCACGGTTCACTATTACGGACCCATTCAGCGGTTCTAAAAGTCAAAAGCTGCTTCTAAGATTAAGAAGTTGCTTTTGGACCCATTTGGATAGTTTTCTAGGAAGTGCTTTGTTTGGTTAGTAGAGTTTTTAGAGGGAGCTAATTTAAGGTGGCTTCTCATGAAGCTTTTCTACAAAAAAAAAACAAAAGTAGAAGCAGGAGCCTTGTTAAATGGGTCCTACTTCTATCTGGGAAAAACAACATTTTGTAATTCCTTATTAAACTAGTCCATCCCAATTGAGACTCATTGTATAACTACTCGAAATGTATGACTTCATGATTCGGGGGTTTGCGGGTTTTGCACATTATCATTCATCAAGATATTTATTGTACAGACACTTCAACTAGGATAGTGTTGACATTCTTCAGATACTCTAAAATGATCCATTTTCTTTTACTATAAATATTATATATTTTAACTCCAAGTTATTAGTAAATAAAAAATAAGTACTCATATTTGGAAAGATTTCAAGAAGAAAATTTAATAAAAAATATAAAACTAAATTTATACTATATAATGAAGAATTTAATCGTTATATCATGTCAGTATTTTTTTGAAAAATTGTGTGTCGGCGTATCTGACATGTCGTGTCGAACATTTGTATCCGTGTCGATGCATCATGGATCAAGAGTGTATGATATTCTAAATGGAATTCTAAGGAGAAACTCCCATATTCTCCTTCTCTTTATCAGTACGACTGAATGCTGGATAGTGTTGGGTGACTCATAAAACAATTTCTAACAATGTTACTTTACTTCGGTAGTTCAATGATCATGGTAGAAGTAATTAACTGTTATTTCTGAAATTACCTTTGTTTTCTCTCCTCTGTGCCATACGATTGAGCATCTCATTGTCTTTCATCCTTTCTGAAGGGAATTAAACCTGCATCATTAGTAAAAGTGAAGGATCCTGGAGTCCGAGCCTTTATCGAAAAATGTATTGCAAAAGTCTCTGAGCGGTTATCGGCTAAAGAACTACTGAATGATCCTTTTCTCCAAGCATACGAGTATTCTGGAAGTATTGGTCAATCCCTGCATTCTACTCCCCTAAATACAGGTAAACTTTACAGACTTCCTCTGCTATGCTATTGCATTTTGTTTACTCTTTTTCAGCTTTTAAAACTAGCTATTTGTAGATGATAATGGTGATCGATTTGACCTGGGAAAATCGCCAGAGGACACCATGCCCGAGGGAAGTTTAGACTTCTCAGTACATGGTCAAAGAAAAGACGAAAATACAATATTCCTGAAACTCCGAATAGCAGATTCATCAGGTTAATTGTGTTCTTGTTTGCTTTTTTACTACAGTCAGTTCTTATTCCCGAAAAAATAAATATCCCTTAACAAGCATTAATATATCCATTTATGTGATTTCTTGATGAGTTCAGGCCATATCCGTAATATTCACTTCCCATTTGATATTGAGGGGGATACATCAACTGCTGTTGCTAGCGAAATGGTGGAAGAGCTGGATTTGACGGATCATGATGTCTCTGTAATTGCTGCTATGATTGATTCTGAAATTCGATCCCATATTCCAGATTGGGCACCCGTAGAAATCAATGGCAATAGTATTTCGGGGGAAGCGATTTCTGATGATGCTTCTCACACGGAGATTGATTCTGCTCATTCTGGTGCTTCCCCAAGGGAAAATGATTCTGCTCGTTCTGGAACTTCCCCCACAACAAATGATTCTGCTCGTCCTGGCCCTCTGATTTTGGAAAGACTGCCATCGGGTCGTAGATTTTGGTCAGATTCACCCAGAACAAGCGATGCAACCTCTCCACTGAGACCAATTCTGTCAAAGGCAGGGTCATTGACCTCTGGAGACAGCTTGTCTGAAGAAAATTCACCATCCTCGATTTGTCATAAATATGTGAACAGATCCCTTGATGCTTCCCCGAACAGGCATGTGGAAAATGAGTCTGATCATGATGTTTGTAGAAAAGAGGATGAGCCTCGTTCTTTTGAAGGAAATATAATACCAAGTGAAACTGAATCTAATGACCTCAAAATTATTGTCAAAAAACTTGAGCATCTATTAGACAAGCAGCAAAGGGAGCTAGATGAGCTTAAGCAGAGGCATGAACTGGCCGTCTCAAATCTTTTGAATCAACTTCCTCTGGAGATGCGTAATAGAGTTCTTAGTATCTGTGACTTGAAGATATCTGAATATAAACTGAATGATGACACATGCAATTTGACTCATAAGTTTGCAGATTGAGGTTCCTCCTTGTGGATGTAAGTTTTGTCCTTTCGATTTCAAACTCGCTCTCAGATAATAGTTTGATTTAAATCAGTCGTACTCGTCCTTTAAGGTTTCAAGATATTTCAGAATGCCAATAAGTTTTAACACTACCGGGGGAGACCAAAATCAAGATTTGGTTGGTGAAAATCATAGCTATGGACCTATCTTTAGATACAATTACCGCATGGTGAGAAGGAATATCATATCTGACTTGGGAATTGCAGTGATTTTAAGAGATGACTAGGAAATTTGGTGATTTTAAAACGCGCACTGGAACTTATTCTGTGAACTAAACAGTTGGGTGATGGTGCTGAGGTGATGCGAGGCGAGGTATTGTTTGATGTGGCCTGATAATTATTTTCGACTCTTTCCACGTGGATTGCTTTTGTACTTTGTTATATAATTTATTCGTTGTTTGATTTTCGTGAAAAGTATACCTGTACATAGAATACATGGTGGTGTATTGACAGGACAAAAGGCTGATTCTTTGGTATTGCTGTATGTCAAGAAATATCTATAATTATTTTGAATTGTGAATTTATGTGAGCGACTCAAAGTGGATAGATTTTATCGCATGTTGAACAGGGATTTCAGACTTCATCATAAGGCTGTATTATTCAGTTGTTTCTGTTTCTTTTGCTCAAACTTCTGGTTGTAGAAAATTATTTGTTGCTTTGCTTGTTATTGATGCTTGTTGTGTTTGTTTGCAATACCAATGGATTGAATGCAACTACTATTTACTCTCTGTTGGAATAGTATGCTGTTATGTCTATTTTTAACGTTCAGTCTCGTCCATGCCCCATGACAGGGTAGGGATTCCCTAATTAGTAATCAATAAAAGGTCGGGAAATATGGCACCCTGAATCTATCCTTACTCTTATTTTTATATTTTCATATTCAAATGTATTTAAAAAATAAAAGAGATAATATTAAAAAATAGATAAATAAGTAATTAGCAAGATAGTTTAACATATTCATCGGATGACACAAAGTTCTGTCTTGTAAGTATTTCATTTATGAAAAATGTCATTCAACCACCTTGTCCAAAACATAAATGGATCATGCTATATGTATCGAATTTTTTTATCAAATCTTTTACCTACTACTCACAATGGGGATGTGATCCACATTGTCGAAATTTTTAAATACACGCGTGCCCCGCGCATTATGTGAGAGTGAATAATCCATTATGTACGTTACGTACAAATGGATTAACCCAACATAAATTACTAAAAGATGTAATAAATTTATGTTTAAATCATTTTTTCAATATGATTTTTTCTAAATCTTCTCACTCGTAAATTTTTTTCTTATGTAACAAAAGTTATTCAGATTAAGAACTAGTCTATTGTAGCATTTCTATTACAAGGCCTCATATTTCAAGGGAAGCGCAAGTTCCTTTTAAACTACAAAATATGGAATAAAAAGTAATTCATGATATCTCTTTCGACAACTTGTGTCACAAGTTCATACATATTATACGTTATAAATACACGGTTCATAACATCATGTGACTCTCTTTGCAAATTCTACGTCGTCTCACAATCTTTTAGCAATTTTTTAGTAGTAACCTTCCAACAATTTTATCTTTAATCATACACCACTAATTAAAACCTGGTGTAAATTGCTGAAGCATTACTTGAATTAAGTCTCTTTCATTGAGTCTGAGAAAATGGTTGATGCAATTAGCTCCTGAAGAAATGTAGATCTTTGTTTCCTTTCCTCATAATCTTCTTGTTGAATTTTTACTGGCAGTGATGATTTCTTGCTGCAAAAACAAAATATTTCGTCATCCTTATTACAGAAGGCACAAAATATTTACGGGACTTGAATCTAGGACCTCTATCTGCCGTGTTGAATCAATGAACCCATTAAAATAAGGTGTTCGGGGAGTCATTCATTGCAATATGAGCCAAACGAGATCACCAACATAATAGATGAAGAATGCTAAACTTTTATACAACACATCCCATCATATGAACATGATAGCAGAATAGCCTTAGCTCAATCTGTTATTTCATAGAATTCTAAATTCAATCTGAAATAAAGTTCTTGTTTGAAGTGAGTATTCATTCTGTGAATCCCATTACATAAAGGAAAAAGAGTTCGATCAGAAATATAGTGAATCACCTTTCCTATTCTTTTCCCTCAATCCAGCAACTAAGAAAGATTTTCAGTTGTTAAAATATCATTTATACGTAGGCAAGAAAATTTCTTGAATTTGCTTCTCTATCTTCGAATAATTTTTGTGGCAAGGAATTCATATTTTCTTTGTTGTGAAGTAGTATTTCTGTAGAATCAACACTAACCATAAACTGCAACAAGTCGAGCCAGGTTTACCCTTTCTCATTTTGGAGGGGTGTGTGCGTGCGCAGGGGGTTTGCATAACGAGGAATGCACTATTAATGAAATTTCAGTTTTACTCTATTCCAAATCACTTGATCAAACAAAGTTATATGCAATCATACAATGAAAGACTAAGCTATTCTAATCCACTTAACAAGGCAAATGGTCAAGTGAAACCAAAAGCATATGCCTAGTGAAGCTCTCAATATGTGAGGCTCTTCATGTGGGAGGATAGAATTGTCATAACTCAAACCCGGAATTAAACTGACAGCAAGGGGATGATTGAACTGAACACTTTACATCTGTACATCAGTGTGAGTTCTAAAAGCCAACTCAACTAATTGCCAAAAATTTAGTAAAACTTAGCAAATTCGGAGAAGTTATCATATAATAATGTGCATTTGTACAACCTTTCTCCTCATCCACTTTCTTTCATCTCGCAATGACACAATCCTATTCATCCTAATTGCCAATCAAAATGTTGAGCATATACACTTTCCTAAGAGGCCTCTTATTGACAAATTCGATCTTCAGACTCTATTAGCTTTCTGTTTTTCAAGTATTATAAGTATAATCCTTTTAGTATGTAAAGGCTTCACGTGTGTAGGATTCTTTGTTATGTTGTACGATGAAATGCTAGGGTTTCAAATGAGATATACATCAGTAGTATGAACAGACTGATAAATTATGTACATCATGATATCTTCGAAATATTTTTGCAAAAAGAGTGAAACATATAGAATTATTAACTTTTTATTGGTTTCCGCACTTCACGATTATGATGAAAAATGCTGTACTACCTCATAGAAAATACGTACCTTTCTACATCACTAATTGAAGCAATGTAAGAAGTTGCATCTTTTCGACTGTCTTTAGGGTCCGAACGGGGCACATTGCAGAGAAATGGCGACAGGAGTGGATCAGGTGTAGGTTCACTTCCATTAATCTGACCACTCATCGAATATGAACTATGTTCTCCGATGTCCATAACAATGTTTGTGGATATATTACCCCAAAAGCTGGATTTTTGAGCTTTTTTCCTCCTCTGAAAAAGAGAAAAGACAAACTGCTCAGTTACTGGTTCCATATCGGTCGAATTTACTTTACATGACAATAATACCTTTATTGAATGTGCATGCTGCATCGTAAAATGGCCGATTGCATCTTTTCCCAAATTTGCAGCACATATGGGACAAACCTAGAAGAGAATTTTCAAGAATGAAACTATGTTATCACTCCGCCCTCGTAACAAAACAAACATGAAGTATGTATGTTAAGATAGAAATGGTATTAGTAAAATCTGACCATTTGTTTGAGCTTTAGACAAATCCAATTCTAATTTGAGCTTTTCGAACACTCCACTCCTACTTTATCAAAAGTACAATAGTGCATGCTTGGCAAGGTTTATAATGGCTTATAAGCTAGTCAGACTCTATTTTTATCCATACATCCCGTATGACCAGGCCTGGTTTTGGGCCGAGGCAAGTGAGGCCCGAGGCAAAAGTAGAGGGGGCCTCATTTTTTGGTCCCCAAATTTTTTTTTTTTTATTTGAAGGTTGGCCCAGCCGGCCAGCCCAAAAAAAAGAAATTTTTGGCCTAATTTTTTTATTTATGTTTTGATAACCCAATTCCTAGCTTAGATGGAAAGACCCAAACCTTTACCATTTCAATTGCCCGATTAGATTACTCCCAAATCCAATTCCCAAACGCCAAGCCCTTCGACGCCCGATGCCCGACGCCTGACGCCGTNGCCCAATTTTGAGAGTTCGCTTCGGGTCCCGAAAATCAGAGAACCAGCCCTGCGTATGACTCACAACTTCTACCTACTTCACCCACTTATTATCCATACATTCAGTAGGACCTACAACTTATAATCTAATAAAAGCTTTGCCAAACATGCTCTTGTATGTTTCAATTAATAATCTACAAGTTTTTTAAGCGAAAGTAGAAATGGCATTAATAGGTAACTATCTTACGGCATTTTTCAAGTCGAAGCAATGCTCTTCTTGCAGATGGATACAAAGCACGGGAACATCGATTTCAACATAACAAAAAGGGCAAAGAAACCAAGCTCTCATTTCATCGTCCCCTTCATCATCAATGATTAAATGGTTGCCTATTGATGAAACAAAACATCATCAGATTTCGAAATTTAAGAAAATGTATGATTCATTAGGACAGCCACAAACAATTGGAAACATTAAGAAACTGAAAAACCAAAGTGATTCAACAAAACATTAAGAATTCATGTTGAAAAAAAAAAAAAAAAATTGGCTCTCTTTTTTACAATTTAACTATACGCAAACTGCGTGAAAAATTGAAATTTGTGATACTTGGGTGCCCTTTTTTTTTATCAATTTTTAAATAAGTCCTATCTATCATCAATTACTCAACACAACTACAAATTCAGGATTTCATGTCCAAATAAATAGTGCTCTTTCACAGCCAATTCTAAGAAATGCACAAACAATAAAGAGTACTAAAAGCATATTTCTAAAGCTAACTCAGTTACAACATATAAATCATCTACTAAAGGACAAAATCTCGTGAAAAATTAGGAGCTAATAAAAAAAAAATTCAAAAACCCAAAAACTTGCACTGTTAAATTCAAGCAACATTAATAATTCATTAGAACTTTTCCATCTCGCTTTTCTACAATCTAACCAGACATAATATGTGTGAAAAATATGAAATTCCCAATACTGGCTGCCTTTAATTCCCCAAATTTTCTCCTTTTTCTATAAAAATATGTCCTAATTATCAGTTATTACTCAAAACCACTACAAAGTCAGGATTTGATAGCCAAATAAACAATAATTGAAGCATACTCTTTAAGCTGAATCAATTAGGAAAAAAAATCTAATAAGCAAAACCTCGCGAATAACAATTATTTAGAGCAAGAAGAAAAGCAAATTCAAGAACCCAAAAACTAAAACTGGGAAATTAATCAACTATCCATACTTGAGTTGTTAAGTCTGGCATCTTGGAGAGCAGAAACCTTCTTAGCTGAATGAACTCCAGCAGCCCAGAAATCCACATCCATTTCCCCACAGAATAAATCAAGAAATAGTATAAATTCACTAAAACACAAGCACTTTTAAATGGGATTCACAGAATGGACACGAAAATTAATTTTCAGATAGAATTTAGGGTTCTATATGAGATGAGAGGATTATTGAATGAAGAATGTTGTCTTAGTGTTCATGTTCACATTTGATATGATGGGATGTGCTGTACTAAGGTAACAAAGTTGTACATGTAGCGAGTAAATTGAGAATGCAAAGAATAGTATTTCAAAGGAATCTAATATATATTTCTGACATTATAGAAGTTTTTCTAACACATAAAGCTGTTAAATGGAATTTTGACGCGTGGAAGATAACAAGGGGATAATTAATTTGAAGTCTTGATTTTTGACCTTTGGTCTTCTGTCATCAACTATTATTTTGTGCATCAATACATAGTTTTGAATAAGGTCACATTAGCAAAAATGACAAGAGGTTTGGATTCGAGTCCCTGCATTTGAGGCAAGTTAAATCACAAGTAGAGATCGAAATGGGGACGGGATGGCCCTCCCCATCACACTTAGGAATATGTTTGAGAGGCACGGTTAGGCAAGAGGGAATTAAAATATTCTTATTTTCATTTGAGTTGAGCAAAAATGAGATATTTTATCATTCATATTAGTGAACTAGGTGATAATTGGATCGAGAAGGTCACATCACAAGTCTAAACTACATGTCACATAGGCACCTCAAGCTTAGGGTGATTATGCATTGGAAGTTTTTGTTTCTCTAGTTAACTTATTTTAACACTTGATTGATCGTGCTTAAAACTCACTAATTATTTATTTTGAACCAGAAAAAGTAGTGAATATAGGTGCTTATAAGCACATCCAAACATGCCTTTAATATAGTAAATTGTAAATTTCATGGAGAACAAATTTTCTGTTAATCTAATTAATAATATTTTTGTTGTTTTGACAACTAACTGAGAGTATTATATATAAACGTATAAGAGATTTGTACAACTCTCATTTCTATGAATTACAAAGAGAATAGCGTAACAAAATATAAATAAATATCCATCATGAGGCATATTAATAAATTTCACATCAACTGATACATCTACGTAATGAAATATGCATATAAATTAGGCTAATTGCACATTCAAAAGTTACCGTCTATGCAAATATACAAGTTAACTAATAATTTGTTATGTTAAATTCAGTAGGGTAACATAAAAATATATCACATAACTTAATTTAAGTGGTTTGATTCAATTTAAGTTAACATAGTAAACATATCATAAGGGAAGAAAACGAAATAAAGCATAAAATATTATATTTTTTATGAGTTAAAAAGTATATATATTATACCAAACAAGCAAAAAAAGGAAAGAAAGTTAGAGAAGGGACAACCTAACATAGACAGTGGCACGGGCCACCGGCCACCATGTCGGACCAACGTTGCTTTAGTGTAAAGGATAGTGACAATGTACGTATCATATATTAATACCTAAGAATGTGGACATGTTTTTAAATAGTGGCAACAAACAAAAGAGAAAAAGATGGATGTACAATCTTTCTCAAAAATTAAATAAAGCTAAAACGAGTCATGTTTGAACAAAAGATTGAAAAGTCACACAATTAACAATGGAAGGTTCGAAATTTTCTTTTGAGTTTCGACTTTATGATGTGTAAAATCGAATTTGTCTTTTTTCGTATATCCAATTGTCTACTGGATATATGACTAAAGTAAACATGTTTATGGGATATCACGAACATCTTTTAGGGAAATCGCAGTAGTTTTGGTTTCACACGTCATATTTCCTTTGCCCTTTCTAGCTCAAGTTGAAGAGAAAGAAATATGAAACAAAAACTTGCTTTACTCGATATCTCTGTGAGATTTATAAGTAAAGTAAACACATTTTAGAAGAATCAACAATGTGAAAAAGATCGTTAATATGTGATGTATGGTAAAACTTGTGGTTGGCTCGTTAAGTTTGTATGAAAAAGTAACTTCAATATTGTTTGACTATATGAAAGAAGAAATGTTAAATGTTCCCATTTAAGCTATTTGATTGAATTCAAAATTATGTATCGAATATCATCTACGTCCATATAGGCTCTCTTAAATTTATTGCAAGTTCAAAAGTATTGTTCCTGCTTGAATGTTCTATCACTAAAATTTTAATATCTCAATACAAATTTGAAATATCAAAAATTTTGTGATGAAATAATGTTAATTGTACATAAGGAGTTATATAATGATTTACATATAGATGAAGTGTCAAAAAGAGAGTAAAAAAGTGTTTCTTTTATTTGGTTGAAGAAATTCTAATACAATCATATCTCAACACATCATATATATTTAAATAATTATGTATAGGGAGCACAACAGTTTGTGATGGAAAGCAAATTTGCAAAGGCAGGTAGTGGCCCAAATTTTAATTCATAAGTAAGTCGAATTTTACCTCGAATGGGCCTATAATAAAAAAATTTGTCAAGCCTTAAAAAGGAACTCTTCGCCTTGAGGCTGTACTATTCTCCTCTCCCGTGTCATAAGGTTTTTAACTTGGAAAAAATTCACAATTAAGGGATTAACTATGCACAATTCAAAAATCAGATTTTAAATTTAATTAATGTAAAAATCAGGTATTTATTTATTAATTAA